>JABASI010001551.1:0-24221 GCA_019776505.1 Tomocerus nigrus
AAAAATGTTAATGCGATTACAGAATTTTAAACAAAAGGAGGGAAATATTACAAATTACAATTAAAGTATGACTAATAGAAGACACTGTTTAGGTAAGCCTGTCTAATGCCCAGGAAGAGGGCAGGGTGCAATAATGCAGTATCAGAGTGTAGATAAAAAATCAAAATGATGCAATGCAAATCGAAAAGCTTTTAAAGCTGACAAGCACAATTCCCTCCTTTCAATAGAAATCTACAATTAATCAACGAAGATATTAATTTTAGCAGAGTTACATAAATTCGTAGGCATTACAACTAATTTTCGGATACAAAATGTTTAGTGTAACGAAATTCTGGTTTTCTACGAATCAAAATATCATTTTAACGGTTAGCAGTCTACGGTTGTGTGTATTAAAAATGTAGGCTGTGCAGTTCGGGAAGAAATAAAAAGATATTATAACTGAGTTGTCTTGTGGTAAAGCTGCTTATTTGGTAGCTTAATACAATATGTATGTTTGTAACAGTTTTACCATAAACTAGAGTTGGTATGTGCGAGAGGAGAAAATAAATAAATGCGGGCGAGATAGAGATAATATAGGAGGAATGGAAAGAATTGGATTGGCTTTATGTGTAGATGTCTTGTGGCAAAGCTGCTTATTTGGTAGCTTAATACAATATGTATGTTTGTAACAGTTTTACCATAAACTAGAGTTGGTATGTGCGAGAGGAGAAAATAAATAAATGCGGGCGAGGTAGAGATAATATAGGAGGAATGGAAAGAATTGGATTGGTTTTATGTGTAGTCGTGCCTGTAGATGTTGAATCAAGAAGAATCTCTTGTGTTCGGATGAAACTTGTGTGGAATGGATAAGTAGAAATAGAATGGGGGTGCAGTTGACTTGTTTTCTGGGAAAAGAAAAGGATCTGATGGGATATTTAGTAGCTTTGTTGGCTGATATTGGTTTACTTACTGAGTGACTTAGTTTCTGCACCATGCAATGCATTAGGATAATGTAACCGATGCAATGTAGCGATAAAGTCTTAAAGGGAAAAATATTTGGAATTAAGCGTGTCTGTGATAAGGGATTGAAAATGGAAAAAGGCGATGTGTCTGTATGCCTTTGTGCTACGTTACGTAGTAGTTAAATGCATCTATGTATATTTACTTTGTGCTACTTGGCTATAATGATTTTGTAGTAGTGGAGTTGTGCTAGAAAGAAAGCTGAGACTCTTCGCCGCAGTAGAATATAAATAAAGAAGTGGTTTCCTTTTCTTATGAAAGGAGATAGAAATGGAGAGAAATGTTTTTTCGCCACAGTAAATAAAAGAAAGTCGGCTTACTCCGTGTATAAGTAGTTGAAGGAGGGGAGAGAGAGAGTATACATAATATGCAATCCTAAAAGTATAGAAAGAGAAGAGAGTTAAGTCATGGCCAGTAAATATATCAGATGTTGGTTGTATAGGACATGGATGTCGTAATAATACCTACGTAAATAGATCTCAGTTTATAAGGCTTGTGTACTTTATTTTACTTTAGCAGACATAACACACACCCGTCCGTTAGGTTTATCTTTCTTAGTGGAGCTTTCCTTTACGTTCGCCTACGTTCTATTGGATTTTGGCTTTCGCATAGATACACGAGTTGAGAAACGGAAACTGAAGTGAAAGAACTACAATACATTTTACACAGTCCACCATAAGAGAATACCTAATCGTAACTATACTTTCTATTTAGTGTGGCAATGGCCTATTATTATACTAAATAGTCTAAAATGCGTATATATCTCTAAATATATCACTATATATATTTATTATTATTATGCGAAGGAGATATTTTCCTAGTTTCCTTATGTTCTTCCTGCATATATTTATACTAGAGTCGTGGCCGAGTTAGCTGATCTCTCTCTCTACTTTAATATTAGAGTAATGGGTACGAGATGCATAAAAGAACACATTTTGTTACTATGTAGAGTAGGCACTATAGTGAATTGGGGAAATAATGCTATCTTTTTGTAGTTTACAGTCAAGTATTGTATGATAGTGAAAGTATTTACTATGTTTAGCCTAGATGTGGATAGGAGGAGGGAGTAGAGAGAGAGAGAGAGAGGATAATAAAGTAAATAGGAAGGGAGAAAAGGCGAAAGAGAAGAGAAATCTCAAGGGACGTTTGATGTTCATTAAATCCTCGCCTATTTCCAAATCGGACTTGGCCACAGGAAACACGCTATTGCGGCAATTTCATTACACCCGAAACACCATTCCGTCCCATTCACTCCTCCTGCTCCTCTCCACTCTTCTCCTTCACAACTTACTACCAGATCACTCTTGTTCTTTGCTTTCTTCTTCTTTCTCTTAGCTCTCCTCTTACTTAACTAACTATAGCAGCAGAACTAGCAGAGAAGATGCTTTTACTAGTCGAGTGAACTGAACTCGACGGGACTTGGCTCTCTCTCTCATTCTTCCTTTTTCTTCTACCACTCCTAACCTTCTAACCTTCTCTATATCATTTCATCCGCTTCTCACGTACTCGCCTCATTCTTTCATTCAACATACAGTTAGATGTTAGACTATCACCTCCATTATTCTCTCCTTATCTATCCTCTTTACATCCCTCCTCCTTTTCAATTTTTATCTAATATTACCTTAACATAGACACACAATCACTATATAATTAATTTTACGGAATTAATAGTCGGTTAGAAAAAATAAATTATTTATATAAATTCGTAAGATATTAGAAAGTAGGTTCTTAATCATAATCTTTAGTGCTTGAAATAATTGGCAAAGATATACGGGTGGATTAGTGGTGCTTTTGTTAGCATTGATGTTTGATGTTTGTCGATGTGATCGAATCCAATTCGGGGGAGAGGTAGTTTTGTTTGGTTTTGTTTTGGTATTATATTCTAGATTTGTATTTAATTGTCTGAATTTGTGTAACTAATAATATTTACGTTCAAAAACTACTAAGTTTTCAAATTGTCACAGGTTATTCCGACTATAAACTTGGTTTGCAAATACCTAGGTAGTTCCTCAGAAAGATGGATGAGACTTGAGAAGAGTATACGTATGTATGGATCTAGAGTAAGTAGCTGTGTTGCAAAATGCTATAGGGCATGTAGAAAATGAAATAGAAGTGTCTTGTAGCGTATAAATGGAGTAGAGTGGTAAGACGGGATTCAATATGCCCCTATTGAATCAGGCGAAGAAAATTGAATTTCTGTAAACTAATTGTAAGTAGTTAGATCTGTTGGTGTTGCCTTGTGGGTAACCCTCAGATCCTAAATTGAGAGTTGAAGCATGAGAGAATATTTAAAGATAAGATAGGCATATACTTCCACTAGTCTACTAAATGTGTCAAAGTGTTCTATATGCGTAAGTGGATGTGCAAATATATATTTATGCTTGGAGTTTTATGCCGTGAATAATATAGGCGTGCATTTAAGTGTGCTGTGATGCATGAAGTGTCTAGTGCTGGTACTTCTCTGGTGCAGATAATAATAAATATATGTTGGTAGTGGCTAATTTATCGGGAGTGAAAGCATGAACGCTTAATTTAGCCACGGGAACTCAACTGAGAATCAGTCAGTCAAATTGAACCGGAATGGAAACTGGAGAAGCTAATGTAAAGTTGACAAGTTGTACGAGTTAAGTCGTGTTGTTAGTGATGTGGTGTTCTGCGGTCTAACCAACTGCCGGCCCAATTTACACTGAACTAATGAAATATTTAACGAAATGAATGTCTCATTCCATTCGCTCAACTTTCACACTAGGAAAGGCAATGATGAGGACAGCTGGCTCCAAAGGATAAGCTAATAGCACAGCCAGCTTGCTTAGCCGCCCCACTTTCCTTTATGTCCCTACTTAGCCCGCTCTAAACACGGCACATATAATATGGCCAATATCCTCCTCCTCTATATCATGATGACACTTCACCATTCATTCCTCTTCCCTCCTCTTCATCTCTAATCTAATATTCTCCTCTGAAATTCTCATTCTCCTCCCGGCTCTCTCCCTCAGATCACTCTCCCTCAATCTGCCTGTCTTGTCCTTGTCTTCTCTCCATTCCCACCACCACCACACCAATCCCCTAAATATACTACACTATACTAAATATATCTCCTCTCATATTATGCAATCTAATCTAAATAGATAGCTAGGGCATTTATGTATTTGTGATAACAGACTTGTATTCCATAGCATTCCCTTTGGTTAGACCTTAAGTAGCATCACAAATAATGGGGACATGAAAGCTCGTTCCTTTGCTTCCTGGCTGCATGGGTTAATTAAGAACACCAATTTGTTGAATGATTGCTGCTTACTAATTTGTGGCCTACTGCATTTATCTCCCGGCTTCAACTCATATTTACCCTCTAATCTCTGTAATCTGACTTTGCATTTATCACAATATCACTTCTAATATTTTCTCGGCCTCTTCCACTACGTATAACTCCGAAATGGGAATTTCTAGCTCCTACTTACTTGAAGTCATATGGATCCTATCTTCCTATTCCAATTGTCTTGTGTGTCATATTTTTCTGAGTTGATATAGTCCTGTGCAGGGTTGGACGAAATTCGTATCTACTTTGAATATTTTAGTATATAATAATTTCCACCTATTAGCATTTTGGAAACGGTGTTATACCTAAGCAGTAAACTGACAATAATATTATTTTGTAGAATTTAGAATTTTGTAACTCTACTTAGTGCAGGCTGCGTATTTACAGTTAAGTATATTATAGTTATGTCTCCATCCAGTGTAATAGCATTAATAATTATGGTAAATATCATGGGCTGTTGAGCAAAGTAACTGATTGTAGGGGAAGGGAAGGTAATACGTTGCATTATTCTACTCTACTTATTATCAGTTTGTAAATAAAAAGGGTCGGGAAGATTGGCTAGAACACGGAATAAAATTAGGTTCTATTTTCAGATAGGGTTTCTTAATTCAAAGCATGAGATGAATGCAAGTATTTTATTATTAGGTAGATGCTTGCATGCAGCGTCTGTCTGTGTGTCTGCCGTCTAACTATAAATACAAATTGACTGATTCCCTCCCGCCCTATCTGACTGAACTTTAGTAGTTTGAAAAGAGGAAAGCAATGCTAATTCATAAATTATGATCTCTTTCGCTTGGGTTCTTTCAAATTGAGACAGATTACGTTGTTGAGTCAAATTAATGTCAAGCCATAATAATTCGCTGATTCTTTAGTACATAAGTAAGCAGAGGAAAATATTTAGTCATGCATATTTTTCTGAATTGCATAACTAAAAATATATTTGATNAGGAATATATTTAGTCATGCATATTTTTCTGAATTGCATAACTAAAAATATATTTGATCTTCTATGGAAAATAAAATGTCTCGCCATTTTATACATTCACGTATCTGTGATGTAATGATGCATTCAATGAGCCTACTAATTTGTGTGTGTTAGATACGTCGCATGGTGTATAGTATTTTTTGTAAAGGGAAGGAATATTCTATCAACGTGGGTAGCTATGTTATTGTATGGGTAATAGCTATTATTTGTGCCGGGTATATAGAAACGTAGTTTGTACTAAGTTTGTACTGGCAGGGATTGCGTGGTAGTTAAACTGGATTGAGAAAAACGTGTTTTCCACTTCCATCATTACGGTCCATTATAGTAAGCTGTGTTTAGCTATATTTAATGGCTAGGTGTATATGGTGGAAGGTGTGTAGGCAGTAATAGCAGTAGAGGGAACGAGTAGAGAATGAGTGATGGTTGCGGACGTGAGCAAACTGGGTGGTTGATTAGCGCGTGAAAAAGTTTCCAGTAATCAAATTAATGGATTCATACCCACGGGGAATCAGCTCAAATTAGTATTGATTGTCCCTACGGATTTAGCCATGAGTCTCACTTCGCTCTACATATCTAGTCAACATTGCACATCTACCTATCCCCGCTATTATTACAACTCCTACTAACAATGAATACTCTTTCCTACACTGAATTCCATTGGTTGCTCTCCGTCCTTATAAAACTGTTGTATTTTCACACTTACCTATATAAATCCTCATATTGTATGAGTGTGCAATGAAGATTTTTTTTCTCGAATTAACAAAGTTCAATAATTTACTTTGCATTTATTTAATATTTTCCAATTATAAACTTATTTTTGTTGAACCAAGAATTGTCAGGTTTTTCTATTGGTTGAAATTTTGTAATGAAACGTATTTCGTTATCATAAAACGGTTGTGATTTCGATAATTTTGACCGTGATAATTTTAACATGTAATTCGGTAGAAAATCATGTATGAATTTTGAAATTTCTACATGGAAAGAGATTTCGTTGTGTTTGTATTTACAAGGAAGCAAAAGGGTGTGGAATTAGGAAGATACTTGTGTAATGCAAAGTTAAATAGTGATATAATAACACATGCCTCTCCTAATTTTGTATTCTTGATGTCTAAACATTATTTTATATGGTTATGTTGTTTAGTTCTGCGGTGGAATGAGTATCTGTGTCTAAATAAACTGTGATAACGTTATGAATATCATCCGTAGAGAAATGTGGGCTTTAAGAGTACATATATTCATATTATATTAGTGGAACTAGTTGTGTATACTAGTGTGTTGTTTGAATTCTAAAGGGATTTAAGTATATTTGTAATTTATGCATAGTTTAGTACTAGGAGGGTTTATATAGGATAGCGAGCGAGTAGACATAGATATAATAATATTATCATAGCCGTAAGTGAGAGTGGAGGTGTAGGAGTAATTTATAAAAGGAGTTTGTGCCAGTGCATAAATAAACTGTGAATTCGAGTGACTCATTAGCCAAAGTTCTCCTGGGTCCCAACGACAATTTATTATACTTTCATTTCAACTTGTCCACATTTGCTGGTAGAGTACACAGAGTGTAGGTGTTAGGATATTGTTTGTAGCACTAAATGCCAAATGAATGAGAATACGTTAGGAGACATTATTTAGCCAGACTGTTTTTATTAGGAGGGAAATTGACAAAGTAAAGTTTTGAGTATTCAGCCATAAATATTTCGCATGTTCTGGGAAATATACATTAGTCTGTGTATTTAAACTTCCTCGGATCCTTCTTTATTTATTAGAAAGCCGTGAGTGGCAATTATTCAATGGTGAAACTTTGTTTTTATTTTCTGCCTCCTTCACCACATTTTATGAGCTGAGCCTATAGACTTGACTTATTGTTAGTAGAGTGGGAAATGGAGGGAAAGGTAAGAAGTTTAGTGTGGTACTAAAGAAAAAGTGGAGTTGAGTTGTCTGCCTCGATCTTTTTTCAGACACTTCGCAATAGTTACATGGAGAGGAGGGGATGGCTAATAGATATAGATACATGATTCTTGGATGCTATGAGTAGTGAGGCATAAAGTTTATGAGAAGCGATAGTATGTAAAGCAATTTACTGTTGTCTATGAAGTTACGTAATAAGAACTGACTGTTTTGTATATAGGAAATGAAAATTGTGAAATATCTGCGGATTTATATGAACAACTCTGTCTGATAAATAGTATAACCTTATAAACAGAGTTACTTATGTTCTATTAGTCCTGTCTCGTGTGTTTTGTTATAAGAAGACGGGATTTTTATGTTTCCCCGCATCAACTACATAGTATTACAAATAATAGAAGATGTGAGAAAATGGTTGTGTTACAGAAAAAAGGTACATAAATACAGAGTTGAACTTGAGCTGTAATAAAGTGTAGGAAGAAAGTTAGTAAGCTAAGCATGTATCTAATTGTAAGTAGGGGTATTCACAGTATGCGAGAGAGATATGTATATATTTGTGTGTGGGATTGATGGCTATAGGTATCTGTGTAGTTTTGTAGATATGAGAGAGTGTAGTAAAAGATTTTATGGAAAAGTTTTCTATTTCATTGAGTTTTTACGAGGATGTAGCTCTGGCTTTTATGTCTTAGGGCTTACCGAGACAGAATTTCATTTCACGTATTTACTCTCTGGCTCGAAAATAGATAGTCGACAGCTTTCTTGTTATCTACTAAATGTTGTTGCGTTATTTTATGTGTGGCTCAAGGAATTGAATGTTTGTTGGGCTAAGCTAAGCTAATAGATGCCTATCTGTGTAGTTGAGCCGAGGCGAAGGGAAGTGAAACGGAGTTAACAACTAAAGTAAACTCAGACTAATATGCGGCAAATATAAATAGGGGAAAAGGAAGGGAGTTGTTGGAAAGTCTGGCTAGAAAAAGAGTTTCTCTCTCTCTCTCTCCATGTACAGTGTGTGTACCTAAGTAAAAGGAAGGGAAGTCAAGTCATGGCATCGCTCGTAAATTTTATTAGCACATAATCACGAGTGTTTATTCCTTGCTTTTGAACTTGGTCGATGAAGCAAGGAGCATTCTAATGGCTATAGAAAAGTTTTCAATGCTCACGGAAAACCTTTTTACACTTTCAGCTTGGCTTCTTCTCTTCCTGCATGGCAAGAGCTTAAAGTTTACTTCCTTTCCTTTAACTCGATATACCTTAACTGCTTATATATATAAAAAATATATCTGCGAGGATATAGAAATTGACTAGACTACGTAGGTATTGTATTATATTGGCTTAGTTTCCCTCACTCACTTACTATTTTATGTTTGACTAGAAGGAAGGACTATGTTTAAGTAAAAACATTTGCTTTCTTTCATTCTCTCTTAGAGAGAGAGAGAGAGAGAGAGTCAGAGAGAAAAGATATAACAAATGTAACGTCAAAAAGGAGAAAAGTAAACTACGTATTCATTTTGGGAGTGCTATAGAGTTATCTGTCCTTAAATTATATAGTCTCTGCTAGTGTTGCGTACAAATATACTAAATACATAGGGACTAGTGGATGGAACACTATTTCTCTTCTCTCTCTCACAACTAAACTTATGTGAGTGCATCAGCAGTTTTTTATGTGGTTATATATTCTCTCTCTTATGCTACTCTCATGCCTTTTTACGAGCGTGATGAAAAATTGAGCGACTAGAGTATTTTTCCGGAGCGGATCAGGAAAACGAAAGTGTATACATAGAAAAAAGATTGAGAAACTGAACTTTGAGTGAGTAGTGTTCTGTATTGCATCGTATATATTACAAAACTAACATATAGATACTATTATAATATAGCTTCAATAGGAATATTAGTCTATGTTCAAGACATTCCGTAATGTATTGCTAATATTATATAGGAGAGAGGAATTCTTAAGAAAAGAGAGATTTTCCCCCTGAATCAATATCATCGCAGACTATATCTGTATATATTTAGGAAGCATTATGAAAGATCAGATAAGATATGATGTGATATGAAATGATGTGAGGGAAAGTTGAATGTTAAAGGGAGAACATCATTCTGTCCTGTCCTATCACATTACATTACATCACATCATTCCATTTCTTTCTCTCCTCTCCACTTCCAACTTTCATCCATGAATAATATTTTTTTCCCTTTTGGGAAAAGGACATGCCACAACAGAAATGCGTAGCCAAGTGGGGAAAATCATTCCCTTTTACGTATCACCATTGTACAAAATTATCTTTGACATTTCCAATTATTATTTTCCATGTGTAATATATAGATTTTCTGGACGATCAGTCAGGCGAAAATCATTTCCGATTCTATATAGGTACCTATCCTAGGTATATGTCTATTATAGTATAGTGTAGTAGAATAATGATAAATATATCGTTAGAGTTTTTGGTAAGAATAAAAACAAAATTGCTCTAGGAATACGTTGCTTACTTATCGGAAGTTTATTATAGTGTCAGTACATTTCGGATTTTCGGAAGTAAATAAAAAGATGTTTAGATAGTGGGGTAGCTACGTGCATTTATACGTATAGTAGTTATCGTTAGTTGTGCTAAGTATAGCTATCTTTCTATTAATGTAACAGAAATGTGAAGTTTGGAGAAAGATTTATTGATAAGACATCACGTCACAAAGAACATGAGGGAGGACCGCCTCCGAAATAGAAAATGGTGTAGTGTATTTGTATCAGTCATTTTAGAGAGGAGAATAATAGGATGTAGTAGTAGACGTCGTAGTAGGTAGGTAGCTATAGTCAACTCCAGCTTTCTCTATGCTCCTTAGAATTGTGCATCCGGACTGAAATAGAATCCTTAAAGTAGCTAAAAGGAAAAGAGACAAGGCGAAATGGGGAAAAGAGCGTGCCAAACAAAGACAAACTGGCACGAAACAAATCAGAAAAATAAAATAGAGATAGAATCAAATGGAAAATAGAAAAATGAGAAAGAACTGGAGAAGAAAAAGGGAGAAAAAAGAAAGCTCGAGGGAAAGCAGAGCTGTTTTCATTCGTCAATCTGGCATCTGATCCCAAGTTTTTTTTTCTTCTAAAGCCAAAGCTTAGTTCCGAGAAAGCTATCTTTGTAGTTTTGTATACATCACACTACACTTAGGCTCCTTGTTCCTCTAACATCCACTGACTCTTTACAATAATATCTATAACAAAGGAGCACAGAGCGAAATCAAAGCAAAAGGGAAATTCAGAGAAGGAGAAAGCAGAGCTATTTATGTATATTTGATCGAGGGGAAAGTTTTGTGGAGAATTTCCGACCGGCACACCATCTTGATCTTTCGCCATTAGGAGGCTACACTCCAACTGCATGCTCACTGTTGTCTAACATCCTCGCCTCTATTTACATATACCTAGCTACTAGCTTCCACTCCCGTCCCGACTACACTACAACAGATACAGAAAAATAGTTATATGTCGAGTGACTCCCCTCATGTGATATGATCTCATCTCATCTGAGCCTTGAGCGCATCCCACATCTTCTTATCTTATCGGTTCACTTGTCGCATTCGCATTTCTGCTCGCTCCACATCCCAAGGCACGTGCCTTTCTCCTCGCATCCTTCCTTATAGCCCTCCCCTCTTCCTTATCTCACACGTACTCACACACATACTCACTCAACATCCTACGGTGACTACACTCTCCCTCCTCTTTAGTATATCCAGTAAGTAGTCGACTCTTTTGATTGAAAGATCAATCTTACTCGTCGTGTGGTCGTGTACTCGCCTCCGCCTCTCCTTTTCCTTTCAGACCCAACAAAATGATTTAATGTCAGTGAGAGAAAGTCAATTTAAACTTGTCATGTGGTTTCCTCATTGCTTTTCACCTCATTCTCTAAACACGCATTACATGCTTACTCTATCTTTAAGCTAACATAATATAAATAACTGCACTAGAATTTTGTGGACAAAGCAAGAAATAAAATGTTTTGCCAAACCTGCTTATTATCTGTAAATATTTTTATTGATAAAACAAATAATTTGAGTCACAAAATATATTAAACAAGTTTTGAATTTTAAACATTTCAAATAAGTATTTATATTTCTAATAAATATGGAAATATTATAACATTCCTATCTACTAAAGGTGTTTAGGTTATATTCTTGAAACTTTGTGTAGAGTGGTAGAAACTGTGGGATAGGTATGCATAAGCCGAAGTTTTTCTGTCTCAATCGAAATTTTGCTCCCGCAGAGAAGGATTCAATCTGCTGGGCATTTTTCTCCGAAGGAGATTTAAAAGGCGTTAAGAGTGTTGCGTAGAGCTTGAATGACTTTAACGGCGAAAAGAGTGTTGTTATAAGTTGGCTAATGCGATTGAGCTCTAGTGAACCGGACATCATATCACGTCTTGACTTGGCTTTCTATTGCTTTTACTCCTTTCTCTGAGTGTATGCATGTCGTCTTGTTCTCGTGTAGGTATTTGTATAGTGTGCCTCTAAGTATTGGCAGTAATAGGGATCACACATACATTCACATCTATATTTATATCATGTGCTATTGTGAAAGGATTTTGTCCTTCTCCAGCTTTATAGTAGTGCACGGAAATAGAAAGGTAGTGACTTAACTGACATGAAGAGAAGTAAAGTGTTGTCTGGTTTGGTTTAGTCTTGTCCAAATACTTTATAAGGCTGTTTTGGTTTAGCCTAGCTATTTTCAGTTTCAGTAAGTGTGATAGTTATAGAGTAAGTAAGTATATAGGGCTATTAAAAGATAGAAAGGGGAGAGAAAGTTGAATGGAGGAAGAGAGAGAACTGTTTTCTTTGGTTCTTTGCTCCCTTTGAGCTTTTGGCTGTTCGTCTGTACACTGAGCTCCTCACACACACAAAACTTGCACCAATGGTTATCACTAGAGACATGCACATACTTAGACTACACTTGAAGAGCATTGAAAAGGAAATCCCTGTGGCTCTCTCTTGATAATAGAGAAATGATGGGCTCCATCCACTATTAGTATCTTCTGCCTCCTTATAACTACAATGCTACAATCTGTTTCTCTGATGAAAAGAAAGGACATAGCTCTACTGCCTTGATACATTCCTGCAATATATGCTGACAGTAAGTAGTTTATTATACTTACATGCTACAATTTCATGCTAGAAAGCTTCCAACATCCTAACTTATGCACATTCAACTAAATATTGTTCCCATTCCCCATGGAATACATTTTTCCGTACAATAATACATTATCGAAAGCTTTTCGGCTATCAAAACCCATTTAATGGCCTTGAGATCTTCTATGTCTACACTTTACTATTATTTCTACCGGTAATTCGTTTAACTGTAATAATCATCACATTATACGCCTACCTACATCAAAATTCATCATACATAAATCCCCTTCCGTTTCCATTCATGTGAATAATAATTCTAAGAAATAAAAAAAATCTACCTAGAGAAATGACCTATTGAAATGTATAAATATTGCACTCTGTCTATGTGCTTCCATATTGTAGGTTCTTTCTTTCTTAGGCTGGTAGATGTGTTTTTTCGTGCCTTGTTATTTTTCTGTAGGAGAAAAGTAGGAGTAGTAATGGAATAATTTGTGAGGAAATAGAGAATAAGTGAAGCATCTTTAATACATGAAGTTAGTAGACTTAAGGTAGGCATACACCTATAAAATCCTCTTCTAGCTAAACAGCGGCTAGGCATAGTCTAGAGTGAAGCAAAGCTTGGCCAGAAGGAAAGGAATGGAAGAATCAAATCAAGTGAAGCGGATCGTTCTTTCGTTGGCTGATTCGCTTTGCTTGGTTGACTCGGTTCGTANAGAATCAAATCAAGTGAAGCGGATCGTTCTTTCGTTGGCTGATTCGCTTTGCTTGGTTGACTCGGTTCGTACGCTCCGTCGGTTGTCGGCTTCGTTTCTCCTCATTCTTTTCCCGTACGACTTCTCCTAGCATTTTCTAGTGCTTACTGCCTACCTTAGTTATTATGTAGGTATGTCCGTTGGAGAAAGGATGTCTGCTAATAGTAGTGGAGTCAGTGGAGTTGTGTGAGGGAAATAGCTCTCGTTTTATGAGAGCATAGAGAGGAGGAAGAGATAGCTCTTGCCGAAGCAGTCAAACATGCATGAGATTAGGCAGAGCCCGGAACGAATTGATTTCACTCCGCAGGAAATGAGACTTGATAACTCTCTTGGAAGGAAAAATTACTGCTGTGATGGGCGAGTGGAGGTAACTTTATTGGCTATAGCACAGAGCAGACTTTCTTTTTGATCTTGACTTTACGGTGACTACTACTCACCTCACTTGCTTCCTCATATATAAACTATAGCATTTACCTACTCATTACATTTCCCCTATAGTCCTATAGGAGATCGGTAGGTACTCGCTAGAAAACTCTTTCCTAGGGAAAGCACTAAATAACTACTTTGCCCTACTAATGCAAAGTAGTAGTCACTTAAATTATTCTTAGCTTAGATAATTTGAAAGTATATCCTTTTCTAGGTATATGTACTTACTCCTCTTGTAGGCTGTGACGCTTGGATACAAAACATTACACACTTATCCTGGCACTTTCCTTCTAAAGAACACTTTTCTTTTATGTCCTCATAATCACTTCGTTCTTTCAGATTCTTTTAGCTTTGAAGTCTACCAGTCTGACCGACAAATTTTACTAACAAAATTTATACCAATCGCTAAAGAGAGCTAGGCAATCTATTTTACTTTTCTTCTTCTGCGCAATAAATGAATACCCTGGCGTATCCCGCGACTTATAATAATATGTTCTCACAACCTTTTTAACCTACAATAAGCATTTAAATTAACACAAGCCAGTTTTCAAAACATATTTGCTACTTTCAATGATTGTTCCAATTTAATTACTATTTGTATACTACGATTGTGATTAATGGGCCTTATGTTCAGTAATTATAGTAATGCAACTGCGATCATTAAAAGAATGAAACTTGTGTTTATCCCGTGATTTTTTACAAATAATTCTAAATGAGAACCAATATTTATTTTATGTCATTGTGATCCTATATAATATACCAAACAGAGGCAGGACATGCGTATGGCACTGTTATTAGCTTAACGTTTTCCATTATGACTGATTGTTTCTTGTTTGAAAACGAATGTGTACACCTTTACGATATATATTTACTTGTATGGTGACTCATTTATTCTTTAGACATTTGTTTCGTGACCTGTCATCACAGCGTGTAAAGTCACAGCAAGTATTTGTGATAGGAGCACTCTAGTTGCATGTACTTGGAGCAGTAAACGAGTGGTGCTAAGGAGTAAAGTATATTTAGTAGATTGCGGATTGTGTGAATAGTAAAATACCATTTTATGGTGCACATTAAGTTGTTAGTTTACGATCCATAATTTTCTTTTGCATTAAAACGGATTTGGAGCAACAACATTTTTTGTTTCTAGAACACATACCTCCATACACGTATCTATCAACAAAAACTACTCCTTAGTAAAATTTGGAAATTGAAACTACTATACTACTATAGTACAGTATACAACAATAATGTGATCATTGTATAGTCTTTGGCATGGAGAGTCTTATATGAACCAGATATCTATCTATACATGGATTACAATTTAGAATGTGTCAGAAGTTTGGGAAGATTCTATATTTTTGCAGGGAAAGTTTAAAGCGTGAAATAATATCTCGTGGAAATAGTGTATAAAAATGAAGGGTGAATATTCCCCCTCATAATATTCATATGATGTTGAATTGATTGAATGGAATAGAATTTCAATAAAGTTGAGAAGACAAGATATGGCTGGGTCGGAAAGGAAAATAAGAATGGGAAGGGTGGGATATAAAAGGGCGATGGAGAAGATAGATGGATTTATATTGTAGGGAGAAAGAAAAGGGAAAAGAAAGAGAAGGAGGAGGAAAGAAACGTTTCTTAAAAGCATTGAGCCGTATGAAAAATGGAGATCGATTGAAAGGCTTTCTTAAACGGATATATCTACATAGTGTAGTCGTTTGGATTGGAATTCGGCTATTCCATATGGAAATGGATGGAGAGAGAGAGAGGCTCGGCAGGACTTTATCTATCGAATATGCGACTACTAAGTACCTATGTGTGCATTCGTTTGTACGAGTGTTTTGAGTAACCGAACCGAACCAGGTTGAACAGACAGCGAGACAAGTGGAGGGAGCGAGTCTTTGTGGATTTGATATGTACTCACATCACATCACATCACAGTACAGTACAGTTACAATTTACAGAACAGGGAACAGACTAGTAGTAAACTAAACGAAAGCAGACCAAAGCAAAACTTGTGCTCTTTATCCTTTCAGTAGAGTGTACACAAGAGATGTGGAGATAGGTAGTCAGATAGATAGATAGATAAATAAAAGAATTTCCTCTTGCCCACAAAGAGACACTTTTTACGAGAGCGCCTTTTCACACAGAAAATATCTTTGCCTTTTCAAATGTGCTTTCACAAGATATTCATGAATCTATAGCTAAGTAATTTTATGTGTGTGCGTGTGTGTGTGCATTTTATGCTCTCTATGTATTTGTAAGTGAGTGAAGAAACACAGGGCACATTACGTTATGTTATCCTACGAATGTTATGCAAAACTATGTCTACCTAATATTATCTATCTTTCATCTCCATCCACTTTATAGTGGCATTGAGGGAAAATGCATATTTGTATTTCCATTACATTTCTCCCGGCCTTCTTCTCTTCGGTTAACTTGCCAAGAAATTTTTTATTGCTTTTTTTCGCCCTCAATTTTTATCATATTGTAATAACTGATGTATTTGTAGCTACGAGCCTTTTTCTATCCCTATACACTGCATGTCAAAAGATTCTTTTCGAAGATAGCTCTATATTAGAAGGGTATATATGTATATAGAGAATTTCCAGTCACTTTCTTCTTTTTTAGCAGTACAAATTTGATTTTTTTCTTCTCTTTGAATTCTGTAGTGCCGAAATATGCGTCTTGACGCCAATGACCTTTGGCTCTTTGGAAAACAAGACAAGTAGGTTTATACAAGAGGAAAGTGATGTAAAGTAATGCAAGTGAATCTATAATGGTGTCTACTCTACAGAGTAGGTTATGTTATGTCAGTATATGAAAGTATGTCTGAGAGAGAGAAGCAAATACAAAAAATACAAAAGTAAAGTAAACTGACAGCCTGAAGACAGTAAAGTCAAGTCCCTCTTAGTTGAGAATGCTGTGTATGTAGTGGAAGGAGGTAAAAAGGCAAGTATAAAAGAATAAGCGAGATGAGCTGAACACAAGTAATGTGATGTGAAGTGGATTTTTGGAGAAGCGAGGCGAGGGAAATGTATCTACCTTCGTAATAAAAGTATATGTATGTGGAGTACAATGTGTCTAGAGTCGAGCTAGTGCTAATATCATGGCTAAACTTCTTTATAGCTGTACATATACAGGCAGATCTTAAATGTATAGATAAATAGATGTGAAGAAAAGCTGTAAAATGGGAAGAGAGAGAGAATAAAAAGGAGTTAGTAAAGTAAAATAAAGGCCTTGTGTGTAGCGACGGAAGGGAAAGTGAGTTGAGAAAAAGAAGAAGAGGAGCTTAGAGGCAAAAGGAAAGCAAGGAGGAAAAAGGGAGCGGCGGTGAAAGTGGAAAGGCGCGAATGAAAATAAAAGGCAATTTTCATGCACAGTGAAAGCTGAGGCAGCAGCCAGAGTTCAGTTGACTCTTCTTGCCTTACATGGCTTCGTTCTACTTCACTTGACTTCCTTTGACTTTCTTTGTGGGCGAAGCCGAGGAACAGTGTATAACTATTTTATTTCTCCGAAATTTCCACTCTAGTGTCATGTAGTGAGTTTAGGCAGAGGATTTCTATTCTCCTTTGCTCTACAGGCTTCCTTCCCCTTTACATGGCACAAGAAGAAAGGCTTTAGTATTAGACACACTTATATCTCTCTCTTTCTCTCTTTCTCTGGCAGATATTTGGGAATTGTGGAAACAGGATTTTATATGTATGAGTCAGGGAGGAGTGAGTGCTACTAGCTCCATTCGCCCGAACAAAATACAATGCCATGCGGCAGTGAGCTAAGGACTAAGTCGTGCTCATTAGTATTCAGGAGAGAAAGCGGAAAGAGGATGTTAGGTTAAGGTTCGTTGAAGAGATGAGATGGGCGAAAATAGAATGGCCTCCTCCTCCTACTCTTTCCTTCTTACTTAGCTCCATAAAGTCTGTAAACTGAAATGGAAAAGGGAAAGCAATGATATCTAATACAGGAAATATATTATTATATACAAGATATATTCTCTATTACCTACAACTATTTCGGAAAAAAGGGAGATGGAGCCAAATTCTACTAACTTCCTCTTCTTTAGCCATTTAATAATTTTCTAATTATGTTTTCGAAAATGTTTAGCGGATTTCTTTATGTTGAAACAAAACAAGTTTATTTCTAATGGGGAAAGACTTTAGTATTGTGCTTGCCAAAATTTAGGAAAGATTTAGACGAAGGATTTAGTGGAATTTGGTTAATATTATGAAATGAGTCAGTTATTTGGAGATGCATATAGATGTAGAGGAGAATGTAGAATTCAGTGGTAGTGAAAGTGCTAGTGCTATGTTGTTTTATGTTATGATGTAAAATGATAGTTGGTGTCTTGGCAGTGAAAGCGGCTGTGTTACCGCAGTGGATTGCCTTAGCTGGAGCAATATAATTTTAGTAGGAGGTTATGTTATGCATATGTAATACAATATGATGGGATGGGATTCCCACTCTTTCCGAAATGGAGAGAAAGAGAGAGAGAGAAATGGAGAACAGTAGCAGGCAAACTGTTTATTTCATCTGATAAAGAGCCGGAGAAGGAAATGTGGGAATAAATGTAAATGGGATGGCAATGGGAAAGTGTTGGAGGCGGGAGAGTCAGTTGGATGTGGAAACACCAACGAGCTCAGAAATGATGGGACGGAAAAAGGGAAATGTGTCTGGTTTTGGTTTCAATGGCTTATAGCTTTACACTTTATTTTATATCTCTCTAATGTAAAATACCTCAGCTATAGGCCTGGCAATTAATTTACAGGTTCTGGAGAAAGGAGCACCCTTTCACTTTATAATAATATGTTGTGTTTATAGTTGTGCTCTCTTTTGCTGACGCGACGTTCTTTTCGGAAAGCTCTGTACTACTATAGCCGATATCCTTTCTCTATTGTACATAATATATATTTATGCGGATGTTTCAGAATTTACTAAGGCTGTCATAAAAGAAAAGATTTCCGGAATTTCGTTCACCTTAAATGATGTGAATGGTATCTCCCTTAGTTGGTAGTGAAAGGAAATAAGAGAAAGCAAGTTGCGGCTTTCCCTTTGAATAGCAATATGAATACATATTGTCTGTTTAAGTGTAAGTAGGTGGCGGCTCAATCTATCTCCCTCTCTAAACTCCCGTAATGAATGTATTTATGTAGGCTGAACGAGACGACTATCTGTATCTTTCTCTCCTTTAGCCTGACACCCGGCTTTCTGCTTTACTACAGACTACTTTGCATCTATCTTTATGTTTATTTATTGCAGTACCTATGCATTTGTCCGTATTATCACTTTCCTCCCAGCTATAGATACTTATACTCTATCACCAACTTTATCTCTATAACGTGGAAATAAAAGCAAGTACGGGAAATATAACCGCCTTATAAATAAAATATATCCTTGCGCCCTTAGAATAAAGCTAAGTTATAGAAAATGGGAACTCTTGTGAGTTAATGGTTGTTTGTGGTTTTTCCGGATTTTACAGAGGAATTCCCTCTCGCCAAGTGATCGAGACAAGTTTCGACCGAGAAGCAGCCCCGAGTCGGAACCCAAACGGCCCAAAAGAGAGGAAAAGCATGAGGTAAGCACTTTGTTCACTTTATTTTCATTTTATTTTCACCGTTACACTAAAAACAACAAATTCAACTCAAAAAGTTACGCTCCGATCTCTTTTACTGTCTCTCTCTATAACAATGTCCTCGTCGAAACATATCGTCCTCTGTCTACTGTCTACATTTCATTTTTATATTCTCGTTTTCCAAACAAACGGCTATAATACTACAAAAATTTTGTCTCTGGGAAATAACTTTTATGTATTTTGATGTCATCCTCTAGAACTACAACTACCTATGTCTAAATGCAAAACGTTGTTAAAAGACTTGTGTAAACTGTACTTTCATTGTAATTACCCCAACCAAACTTTTGATGTCATTAAGGAAACTGGAATAATGTACAGATGACTAATAACATTACAGTTTAGCACTTACAAATGCATTTTCAAAAACCCGTGTACAAAAATAATTTGTTATTACTAGTAAGAAATGATGTGTTGGAATTTAATTCCGGGTGTATAGGAAAATGACTTTCCCTTTAATCCGCCAATAATTTGAACAGAGAAAGAAAGTTGGAAAAGTGAGTGGGTATGTGCATTAAGATGTTGACATAAATAAGTGTTACTAAGTGCTTAGACATTGGAGGGCAAATGTTGCTCCAGTTTTCCGTGTCCATGTCGAGGGAGAAAGAAACGAGAAAATAAACTGTAGTTTCTGGTAGCGTATGTAACAATGAGATATATTAGGGGACAAGAAAGTAGAAACAATTTATGAAGACAGGAAATGCCGCAGAGGCAGTGTTGTAGGCGGACGTTTCTTTGCTTTCTCTCAAACAAATTGCCCTTTAGCGATGAGAAGACTTGAGTGGAATGGCCAACATTCTATGTTATCTACTACATATTTACTGCTCAGAATGAAAGTGAATTGCTTTTCCTTTCTATTCAATGTTCACTCACTTTCCCCTACATCCTTCTATGTTCTATATAAACTGAGTTACTACGTAAAAATATTATAGGTACCCACGTACATTAATTTAACGTTTGCCTCATCTCCCTCTCCATCTCCATCATCCGTGCAGAGTTGAATACACAAAAATAGACCACATAAACATTTGATTTAAAGCAATGCAAACCATTTTAGACAACAAAGATTTTTTTGTAATTACAATATTTTTTGTTGCCTCTAGATTGGAATGAAGTGGCTCAATTAACAAATAACATTTCGCTATTTTATGTTAGATACTCTCTCTCTCTCTCAATCTAGTAAGCTCTGTTTGTATATGTATCTTCGGAGAGAACACTAAATTACATTCTCCAACAACATAGTAAACACAATTTATTTCATTTGGCATCTCTCCCAATTCCACACATTTATTTCATTTGTCGCTCGTCGGAAAATTGAGTGGAAACTTTCTCAAATTGCGTCTTTGCTAAGTGTAACTTTGAAGAAAAGAAGGAAATGGAAGTTTTTAACATGCCTATACCTAACAAGTGTAAACACACATAATGTTTGCACAATAGAATTCCATTTATATTTAGTATGCCTTTGTTTACATGACTCTTTTGTCGTCTTGTAAGTATCATGGAGAACATACATAGCAAATAAAACCATATAAGTTTCACACATAAACAACAAAATAATATGATTTAGAGGAATAATACCGTCTCAAACAAAGCTGAAAAGAAACACTACGGATATACGTCTATTTCATGTGATAACTACTCAAGTAAACGGAAGGAGACCACCAAGTAATTGTCTGTCCTAAACAAACAAGCAGAAACACACAGAAAGAGAAAACTAACAAAATATTATTAATAATTTAGCACACCTATAGATATCCCCATGTTTCTATCAACATTTTTCACGATTTTTAGCCGTTACACGCTATTTTAACTATTTTTGCTTTCCAATTTAATTACAATGTACCCACAATGCCAATAGATGACGACTCTCCTAAGAAACATTTATCATTAAAAGCAATTTTTACTTTATTTGAACTTGCAAAACATTTAATTAAGAAAAGCGAGTAAATTAGCACATACCTCCACAGATGTTAAATGTTAATAATATTGATGGCCTCAAGTTCTACATCATGTCGGTAGAAATGAAGGTGTAACTTTATTACCTGGGTTTGCCTTCTATATAAAAATGCGCACATAGGGGAAATGATGACTTGGTGTTAATAACTAGAGTATCTTTTGAAAGTATGGTAATAAATATTGAATTATTATTCTGTAGGAAAAGGTTTTCGAAGTCAGAGGAGTAGTAATCAGCTAATTTATGCAGGAGGAGTACGAGTAGATAATAGATGTGTTATGATGTGTTGGTTCATTATAGATGGAAAAGACGTTTTATGTATTTAGTATTTAGATCAAGGTAAATAAAGTACGCAGTGTAAATGCATAATCTATCTGTTTAACTATGTATTTATGCGTGGTAGTGTGTGTTTACACATAAAATTTTGCCCTAGCCCTACATGTGTGCAGTTGGCAGTTGGTTAGTGTCGGAGGTATAAGGGAATAAATTGAGACGGAGCATAGCATTGGAGACTTCAACTCAATTAAAAGTTTATTGGGACTGAAAAGATATTGTTGGAGAAGGTCTTTTACAGCTATCGATAAATAATTAACCCTGTGCATTGCAATTTTGTCGTTCGTCTGTCCTATAATATTTGCTCGTTCCTTTCGAGCTAGACACTAACTGGTTTAGTTATTTAGGTGGCGGTAGTAGTGGCAGATATTTATATTGTGTCGGAGGAGGAGTAGCTCTAAATAAGTCGAAGGAGGAAAAGAGAAATGCAGGCGAGAGGAGTGAAGAGCGATAAAGTTAATTTGAAAGTTGGGTTTCCTATTGAATTTCTTTATGCATAATATAATGTATCTTTGTAGGTAAATTTTCATTGGATCCTATTTGCATGGAATGAGTATAAATACTACGCAGTTAGCTATAGAAGAGAGAGAGAGAGGAGCGAGAATGGTTGACTACTACATGAAAATCAAATTACTTTCTTTGAAGATAAGCAATTCAATTTTGCTTTATATAGGGAACTCCTTTGTGCACTTGTCATGTAAGCACATAACTTGACTTCGACTTGAGTGATATTGCAATCATAACTTATTTCATGATTCAAAAGCAGCTATACAATTACCGTTTCTCTCTCTCTCGTCCAAAATTAAGTTAGCGTCTTCTTCTTAACCAGATAGGTTTATTGCATTTCTTTTTGCAGCCGTAAATTGAGTTTTTAACTTTTTTATACAAGAGTATATAAGTACTAGTCACACAGTGCCCGCTTTTTTGGTTAGCTAAAATGTGTGGATGGTGGAGGTGAGTGTATATGGAGGCAATTATGTCTGTGTAGACACATGATGGCTAATGGAGAATACTATAGAGAGCTCATAATTAAGAAAGAATTAATTTCTTTCGAGACCATTAAATTTTCATTTCTTCACTTGGCCTTTATCTTTGGATGGAGCGAGCTACTAACTAAACGAGAAACAAGTTCTAATTTAATCGCAATCTGCATTGATTTGCATGTTTATATAAAAAGACTCGTTCCTCATCTCCATATAAATATGTAAAGTTATAGCACAGACTATTTTAATTTGGATAAACATATTAAGGAAGGAAAGAACAAAGTGGTTGCTTACATAATAAATATTGTAAGGGAGGCTTGTATATTAAATTTTCTGATGTTGATACAAGGAAAATAATGAGAAAAGCTAGTTGTGTTCATAAAGAAGAAAAAAGAAGTGGATAAAGAACAGATGTGATGGAGAAAACACCCAAACAAATCGCTCTGTAAAATAGGACCGCACTTTTTATTTACTACAGGTAAAATCCTAAGCTGAGCTAAACGTTTGTCAGAGCTTCATGGAGTAAGTCTAAGGATTGAATTTAAATCTGTATACGACAGGGCAGGAAAGAAGAGATAGGATGCAATGCATTATTCATAACACACGCAGTTATTTTCACGTTCCCTTTGCCTTTTCCGAGTAGGCAGAGTTGTTTATGAAGAGTATAAACTAACCGGAATCTCTCCTCATATTAGTCCCATCGTCTCCCATCCCATCATACTCTTCTTCTTCGTCTTCCTTACAACACTTGTGTGTGGTCTTCCTATGGCTTTAGATGAAATTTAATTTGTGAAATACATATGCTAGTGGGATTTTTAACCTGACCTCCATACGCTCAGCCTCCATCCATCCATTCTCATACAATCTCCAGACTATCTTCCGACTCCTAATAACTATGCAATGCAACAACCATCCCCATAATCTAATATATTACATTAACTATCCATTAAATTATTATAATATAACCTTACTCTTCAGATGAAACTCATAACAAGAGCAAACTAATGTTCATTTTTACTGCTTTCCTTAGCAGAACACATTTCACTATCTTTAATCATACCATTCCAATCCAATATTACACGTTTAATTATGCTTCAGGAAAACACATGCTTCATATTTATACCCAACCTTAATATCATAGCAAACAATTCACATTCAAAATCACTATCAAATAAATTGAAAATTTTTCACGTGAATGGTTTAGGCTTTAGACGACCATTACTACACAAAACAGAGAGAAAATTTAGCTATCCGTATATTGGTAACAGATACATACTTATTTTCACAAAAATATTAGCAAATGGTTGTGCATTAAGAACGAATATAAACTAATATAGACATAAATGTTGCACTATAGAAAATGGATACACAAACAAGGATAATAAATGTTGAATAATAATTTCTAATCATTCTAATCTGTACCTCCCAGTAAAGGTCGGCAAAAATGTAAAAGGAAGTTATCTAATAAAATGCATGCAATTTGAAGACACAGATGGATTTTTTGACTTGTACGATTTTATACTAAGCTAAGAGGAAACGTACATACATCAATACAATAATAACATAGTGAATTTTTGCAGATTCTCAAAAAATAGTGTTTAATGGTTGGCTGTATATAGTTAGGTAGTTAAAATGTACGTGAGCATTTGACTTAATGGGGAATGAAGATGGATAAAGCATGTATGGTAAATGCAATAGTAATGTAATCTAAGGATACAGGTGACCAGTCAGCTTGCATTGTGCACATGGTAGGCCGAAGCATCAAACAGCAAATTCTACACTCTCACAATCTACTACTTCAACTAATTAACAAGGACAATAAAAATATTTGAAAGA
>JABASI010001552.1:0-24220 GCA_019776505.1 Tomocerus nigrus
GACGGACAGACGGACGGACAGACGGACAGACAGACAGATACAGCGAAAGCATACAGAGCAACTGAGTTACTCTGAATAACTTATATAATTGATGCCAATGCCACAGGATTGCACTTAACACTTCATCCTATTAAATATTTTTTACAGCTCGAATCGTCATTCTACGTTTCGAGCCAGCATACTTGCTATAAAGCATAGCATGACCAATTACACCTCTCTCTAATTTAATTATTTATCGTACTATAAACTATACTAGAATCGTTTTTGAATCTATAACAGAAATAGGAAATAGTCATGGACTTGACTCTGAGCTGAGCACTATTTATTGTAATAAATAGTTGCATGATGATTTCTGTCATGGCCAGAAAAAATATTACAAAACTGCAAACGGTTGCATTTAAAAGAATTTCCCTCTTGTAATTACTTTAAAATTATTTCTATTCAAACTGAAAACTATGGTTCTAGATGAAACTTATTTTATTTACACTTTTACATTGTAAGAATCCTTAAAATATTTAAACTGCATTTATTATTTCTATTATTATGCTGGAAATTCAGCTGCGTGTTCCTATATAACTCCTCTAGATATGAAATAGCTCGACATTTGGTGGATGCAATTTGGAAAAGTTGATTGGCATCTACAGAAAAACTATCCAGGAGGCTCACAATGCTCGAACATTTTCTGAAAAGCCGTCTAATGTTTTTCGCGCAGAAACGCCTTTCGCGCCTTTTATTTGAGCCGCATTAAAAGGTGCGACACGTTTTTCTGCCTTTCAGATGAAAATTTTGAAATTGTTTGATCAATCAGCTTTTCCTATTTTGATCCATTGCAGATCGAGTTATGCGGAATCTGGTGGAGTGGGAAAAAGCTCGACCACAACTTAACCATAGCTCTTATTAACGACCATAGCACAACTTAAGGTTATAGCAAAAGTTAAGGTTATAGCAAAAAACCTTAGCATAAATAAATAATAAGGTTTTCGGATTCCTCACTCTCAAAGATGAGAAAATTCATGAACATAATAAAGACATAAAGATAAAATATAAAATGCATTCTGCACAAAAATGGGAAGACCAGACAAGAAAACAAAAGGTTTCGGATGCAGCATTCCCATCATTTAAAAGGTCAATATATACGTTACCTTACAAAAATGCAGATAAATGTTTAAAGGTCACGTTTGTTTTGTCACTCTTTAAAAAAAATTATTCGTCTGAGTAGAAAATAATCTATTGCAGTTTTTGGTAGGTACTTTCTGCATCATAACACAAAAAAGTCGCATTAGGGTTTTTATTACGCTGTGTTAAGTATTTGGTAAATCCCAGGATCATCTATATCTCTGGAATTTTCCATGAACTTTGAAATCGTCCCATCAGATCTTTTAAGTATATTATATCATTCTTATAACTTTTAAGTGGTGCACTCGTACATATAGAGCTTTGAATTAAATGAAATGCCCAGGCTGCCAAAAAGCAATTTACTGACATAATTATATAAAGATATGTCTGTTACTTAATTATGTAATAGGAATTTTCATTCATGCACAAAGTTCACAGAATGCAATGGCCAGTTTAAGACAGTGATTTCTTTTTATGGCGATTGCCAAAACGTTCAGACTGAACTTATACAATTATGCAGGCACTATAATGTACCAGTTACACAAAATTATTCCCTGACTTTTTATAAATCCCTATAAAATATAATAAAATCCCTTTATACTTAAAAGGTTCCACATAGACTATCCGCGTATACTCTCCGTACATTTTACTTGCAAAGATTAAAGATCACTCTCCTCGATGTACTCCTATAGCCGTGTAATGTCTGTAGAAAAAAAATTGAATTGACTTACGTTTAACTTTAAGCAAAAAAGGATTTAATACATCTTTACCTTTATATTATTATGGTTTTGTTTGTTTTACGTCACAGTACATACACACATACAATAACTCGCAGTATCCACATGGTATAATAATCCTTGTTCAATAATGCATTAAACTTTGAGTGGAACTTTATGCACCTACCTGTACCACAATGTTTTGTCTTTTAAAATCCTATCCTCTGGAAGCAAACCAGCAATGGAAGTTTTGCTTTTTTTAAAATTGTGCTTTATCGTGAATTAAAATGACGGCATTAGAAAAGGTTTTCCCGACTTAAATACAATTAGATACAAGTATCCGTAAATACTTAAAAGTGTTATTTCCTTTTGCATTTGAATGGAATTAAATTAAAGTGCATTCATGATGGCATTTTGTTTTAGGGCGAATAGTTTTTCTATAGAATGATGAAATCGTAACAATATTATGAGTAATCTGTAAACAAACGGTCATGGACCCATTTTCCCACGGACTATTCCTTGACCCGAACAACTTTTCCATACGTTCTATTATAAAATGTTTTCTGATACACATGATGATCAGACGAAAATCATGAGTCATTATTTTAAAGCGCTCCACAATATAAATAAATATTTTCCAATAGAAGGCAAATTAAAGATGAGAATAAAGAGCGAAAATTTACATTAGTCGAATCAACAACTTATAATTACCATTACATAAATAACTGTGAGTACAATAACATTTATATTTGCGTGCTGCAAAGAAAAGTGAATGTGGTTGAATGTTAAAGTAGTTCATAGTCAAAATGCACATAATAATATGCAAATGCCTATACATTCAATAAATGGTTATCCTGTTTACATCTTGTGTATTAATTGTGGTCATCGCTATGCATTGGCTCAAAGTTTAACAGACATTCCTCTTTATACTGTTGTTGTTATGATTCAGTTATGTGACCTCATCTCTCTTTGTTGTCTATCTCATAAGATGCACAACAATTACCTGTATGAACCTGTTGAGCAGGAACACCACCACAGTTTTTCTCTGTAGTGGGGAAGTTCCTTGCACTTAAACAGTACTTAGAATTTTGGAAATATGCGACTCTCACGGAGACTCAGTATAGGTAGGTATATACTCAATCCGGTTTTTCCTTCGACAATAACTACATCTTTTTCTATTGGGTAAGGTAAGTTGTAAGTTAAGACAGGTTTCTTGGTTTCTCCTTTTTTAAATCAAATTAATAATTCAAGAGTGAATTAGTCAAAGTCATTTTTATATGGTTGGTCTTGGTACTGCGTATAACATTTCTTTAGTAAACAAGTTTTAAAATGTTATTCGGGATTTCCAATACCCAATAATGGGCTTAAAATAAGAAGGAAAGACAGAAATTATCGTTTCTGAAGAATCTTTGCCCTTCCCTTGTATTTTTTGTAGTCAGTAATGATGAGTCATCAGAAAAAAGTATTTCTATTGAAAGAATGGAGAAGATACACGAAGAACTGTTACAAGTTTAAACAAGAAAGTAATCTCAA
Source organism: Tomocerus nigrus (assembly GCA_019776505.1). Lineage (NCBI taxonomy): Eukaryota > Metazoa > Arthropoda > Collembola > Entomobryomorpha > Tomoceridae > Tomocerus > Tomocerus nigrus. Next base: position 3,366 of record JABASI010001552.1, read on the forward strand.
ACTACAAAGTCATTCATCAATCAAAATTATTTACAATTTTAAGTATGTAGCCGTTTTCTTTGTTTTCTATATGCAAATCATTAAGCCTGATTTAACTAAAGATTCAGCTAATGGCATCACTCTGTGGCCTAGCCCCACTTTCATTCCGCCAAAATTCTAAGGAAAGGTCATCGTTAATGTTCCTATTAATCTAGCCAACTATCATTACTAGTACAATCGACGAAAAGACTATATCTAAAGTTTGTATCAAAGGAAATAATAATCTGACTCTTTAATATGTAAAGTAATAATTGTCCTCATCCGTGGAGAATCTTCCAAAAAACATTTTAGTTGACGTTGACGTTAACGCCTGTCTTTTATTATTAGGGAATTTAGCCTTCTGTTACTTTCAGTTCCACTATATTATCTTTAATTGTGCAGTTATTGTAGTAATTGCGTAGATATATTTTTTGTAGCACTCAAAGAATTGTTAAGTCGAGATTTGAGATTATTCGCCTGAATCTTCTATTATTCTGCAGACAAGATTTTATTTACCTTTCCATTTTTGGTAGTTTTACACCCACACAAAAGGCGCTTGTCCACCTTCTTTGATAATGGAGCGATTTTTGGCAATTATGGTGTCGAGTGCCCTATATTTACCCACTCTGACTCTGACTTGATGAGATTATTGTTGTAATTTCTTGGCACACAGACTTACACGTTAATAACAACAATTTTGTAGTACATGAATTCTCTGCTGGAGATTATATCAATAAAAAGACAAAGGTACCTTGTACAACTACAGACTCCATAATATATAATCTCATTTCCTAATAGGCAGTTACCAGTTCTGCTACTATTTTCATTTTTTTTTCTACTGTAAATGGAAATGAACATCTTTTCTTTGAACATTTATAAATAATAACTCCCTAACTGAAAAAGATTCAAATCTTGGACCGTTGTTGTCAACAGTTTTTTACGAAGCATAAAATATTTTCTGGTGGCTTGAATTGAATTAATAATTCATAATGTGATATTTTTTATTTTCTTATAATAGACAGATTGCGTTGCGTTAATCAGTAACCTTTTTTGTCATTTACAGAAAAGTATAAAAATAAATGCATAGTACATTCATGTAGCCCTAAAAAACAAATCGGTAAAAAAGATTTTTAAGTGGGAATTTTTTTTACTCGTATGCTTTGATAATAAATTATTTACGCGTTTATAAATCGTTTTTATATAGTTACAAAAATATGCACATAATATAATATAACATAGAAGCTTAATTTAAAATAAACCGATAAGAATAAAGATTGAAGACGTCATGCACCTATTGCATGTAATATAGAGACTAATTTAAAATAAACCGATAAAAAATATTGTGGAGTTTATCTATAGTGTATTTTAATACAAAATTAATATTATTTACAATAGTAAATATTTAGCGAATTTATGGTAAGCTCAGTTTCAAATGTAAAATGTTTTAAATCGCAAACTGTCTAATAGTTTGATTGCCAATAATAATATAGGTAGCTAATTCTGCATTATTAATTGATACTTTTGATAGTGTCTTATATGAAATTGAGTTTATCTGTCATATAACAGAAAAGGAAAAATAAATATGCATAACTGGATTTATATTAAATGCATGTACACGTATAAAGTTGACGTAGTGTATAAGTGGCGTGAAGATTGTTAATTAATCCACGTAGACTTACTACAGTTACAAGCAAGTTTATGATATAAAAGAGCACAAGAGATAAATGTACCTATTTATTATTGGGACTGACTGAGAGATATGAGTAAGAGTACAAAGTCGCGTCGTTGTTGTCGAGATATAAGAATGGCACGTTGTCTTATTATTTGATGACGAATATTACGCAAGAGTCTTCAGAAGCACCTTGACTTCTTAAAATGGTTTTCTTTTCTGCTTTGGCGTTATTCACTCTTTATAAACGTTAATTGGCATTATAATTTTATAATGCGATCATGCTAATGCACTTATTTGACTTTATATAATAAAATTAATATTATGATAATGATATGGAGAGTCCCTCCGTATAGAGAGATAATATGAGATAAACATAAATAACCTGCTCTTTCTGTTACGAATCGTTTCTCTTGGCTTCTATATTATAATAATCCTAAGTGGAGATTAAAGACACGTACTACAGGTAAATGTTTTTTTAGAGATTCCGTTACGTCTGAGCCGGTGCGACGACGTTAATTTCAAATTGGACAGAGGTAGTGGCTTGACTTTTGACTTACTTCTCTCTTTATCCTAAACTATTATCGTAGTTACGTGAGAACGATCCTACTCGAGATCTTCACATCCTTCACTCAAAACCAACTTTAACATAATATAGTCACATATATCATTTATAAATCATCTATTTACTTATATAATCACAAAGGTGCTATAAATAATAAACACAAAGCCATGTAAAGGTTTTAAAATCATTTTCGACCCTTCTTGTTGCTACTCATTACACTAAAAACAGGTTAAATCATATAAGCGTCATGATTTTATAGAGAGAACCTAGTTACCTCATTTGTTTCTTTTATAATGTCACATTTTACATATCCATATCATGTCATTCATATCTTTGTTCCTTTTTTCAAACATTATATATGACACTAATGTATAGGTAGTCGGCTGTTATAATAAGTAGCAATTAAAAAAGAAACCCTGTACTTTAAAACACAGAAAATATTGAAAGTGAAGATTTCTTCGACAAGAATTAGCATTTTTATACTATGCTAATTTATAATGCATATATATTTAATTTGTTTTCATTTTTGACATATAAATGTAAGAAAAGGAGTTGTCTCTATTGTGTGATGATGAGTATACCTAACTAAATGGTTAACTTTTATGTTTGTTGTGTCTGTACTTTGTTTGTGGTCTGACAAGATTTTCTTTTGAAGGTCTAATAATATGTGAATTGTGAATGGCACGAAATGAATCATCGTTTGTTTACTGCATTTCCTAATTAGCACTAATTGTTTGCAATTCATGCATGTAGTACATATATTATGCTTAACAATATCTTTAAAACAGAAGTTGCTTAGCTATTGTGTATGGATAGATCATATGTGGCCTCTCTATTTCCCAAACGTAAACATTATTTGCAATGATAGGAATCTTTAATCATACATTTAATGTCTATGAATATGAATAAACGCAAAAATTATGCAACTTTTTCGACCTTAAGCTCTAACTGGGATTTAATCCATTCAAAATGCCATTTCATCTACTCTCTCTCTCTCTCACATTCGACTCGACATTCATTTGTTTACAATTAGCACTAACTACATCTTTATTTGTGTTTTGTGTCAAATTTTAAAATTCCCCGACTATCTCATGCTATTGTTCAAGAATAAACCAATAATTACATGCAGGATTATTTAAATAATGATGAATAACATTTATAGGATGTAGCATTTATTTTTTTAGCGTGTGATGAGAGGACAGAAAACGTTTTTCGTCAAAATTAAATAGCAACAACGATTTGCAGTAAGGAAGAAGACGAAAAAACGTTATACTTCTAGTACGTCTCTATTATTCTAACTCAGAAGCCCATGAACTTGATTATTTTTTAGAACGTTAGAACAATCTCGAAATGTTACAGTCAGAGCCGCGTGCACAAATGTTTACTGTAACTTTTTATTAACTGCGTTAACAAACATCTCGTTGTAATCCTTGTGTATGTAGTAAAGCTATATAGTTTTCAAGTAGGCATATACGAGTATGATATACACGGTACAATTGTCAATAAAAAAGTGCTTTAATATTTGCAAATTTTCTACTGTGTCTTATTGCTAAATATCAACACATCTATTCAGGTGTGAAAATTTCAAACCCACACGCAATAATTCTCTTCCCTTTATTTACATAATGCCACAAACAATCAAATAATAAGTCTCGTGTTGCCTTCAAACGTTTTTATTGCCCAATAAAACAAATATTATATATGCATATAGCACAAATATATATAAATATTTGGTTAGTTTCTGGATAAGCCCACGTGTACCATTTGAATAAAGAAGATACCACTATTTCCCATCCTGTGCTGTTAAGAATTATGGCTCAGCTGCTCTGTATGGGTTAGTTTGTCCATCTGTGCATCTATCTGTTTGTGTAGCAATCTTATTTTTGAGCGTAGAAAAATTAAGGAATGGATTGTGATAATTCGTTTAAAATTGGTAAAGGGCTTTTTGGAGTCAAAGAAAAGGTCAAGTTTGAAAATTGGATAAATCGGATACTACCTTTTTGGGCAAACTGTTAAAATGTCACTAGAATCTGTGACGAAACGCATTGCCTCTGCTTCCCCTAATAAAATTTTTACAGTATTTTGTCCAATAGCGGAATAGGCATAAAAATCCCGAAAAACGAAAAACTAAACTAATCTGGGGATATGACCGCGTGGATTTCGAATTATTATATCTCAAAAATTCAAGCGAAACTTCATGCATAGGGCTAGTTGAGAGGAATAACATATTTTTTAGGTTTTCAGACACTCAGACAGTCAGACGTTAGGAGAAATTAATACTTTTGTCCAATTTGTTTGTATTCTTCTCACTCCACAAATCGATCAATTTTTAAAGCCGTAGGAACTTGGCCGGGGAAACCCTCTTGCCTCGCCCTCGGAGCAGGAAAGGCCAACGTCTTAAAAGTATTTCAACTTTCCAGCTGCCCAGGGGCTCTCGATTTGTTGTTTGCCTGATCATGCATTAAGTTACCCTTAATTGCATTTATTTGTGCAATCCTTTGTTTGGTATACCTATACCATACCTATAAAAAATGTGGATGACTTTTTTCTATGTCTCAACAAAATCTGTTGAGGTTTAGACTTGCAAGTTTTGAGTTCGTAGTTCGTACCTATAGAAGTTACTGATGTTTGCGGGAGTTCAAGTGCATAAAAAGCAAAACTTGCTCAGTGAGTTTTTCCCAGGTTTATTAGAAGTGCAGATGTGTATATTATACATCGTACTAGCAATTTAAGGAATAGAGCATTTTTTAGTTCGTAGAAGAGTTTAGAGGAACGTCATAATGAGGATACGATGATCAGAGAGGATGCTATAATGATTGTTGCGTGAATGTGATGGTTATACAATTGGAAGAATTCAGATTGATGTCTCGTGTTTCTTAGATTCTGTAGATTCCCCAAGAAAATAATATCATTTTACGTAACGATGAGACATAGTACATAGTCCGCGTCTTAAAAAACACGAAATTCTACAAAAACAAAATTGCCAGCTCTCGCTACGACTGAACTATGGATCACGGGATTTTCAATTCTCTTTTACTGCCTACCGCATAAACCACATTTTTATTTTATAATACTAAACCATATAGGTACCTACTAAACACGTAGGCAATCAACTTTTTCATCTGTTTATATTATCCGACCAGCTTTATGTTTTATATTTCCTCCAAGTATTAGCAATACCTACATAAAACATGGAAAATAGGAAAATCCATTGTTTTATTATCCGCCGAAATGATGTCAACCCTTTTAACCTTGGGATTTCTAGAAACTCTTATGGATATTACTATAAATTGAATACATTAAATGTAATTTAGTGTTCAGAATAATTAAAAAATCTAAAACAGGAGTCTCGAAATTATTTTAAATATTATTTCAAGGAAAATATTATTTTTTACGAGTTATTATTATTTATTATAAAAAAAAAACATTTTTCCGTACTAAAATCAACAACCCTTTGTAACGTATAATTTTCATGTGAACTTTTTTAGCAGCTTTTAATTGAATTTAGCCTGTATAAATATATACATTTAAAGTTAGGATTTTTATTTTGCTTTTCAGTCTGTGAACAACGTAATGACACTTGCATTTTGCATAGAGATTCTTCTTAACTACGCAGATTCAAAACAGGACGTCTAATAATAGAGAATTTTTTTGTACTCTAGTTTCCTTATTGCAGTGTTCTAAGCAATGTCCGTTATAAAGAATTGTCGAGCTAACACCCAAAGACTCTCATTATTGCTGTAAAAATAATTATTTCTAAAATTAGAGATCATTTTAGATTTTAATTAAATATCTTCGTGGATTTTCTGTATATATATAAACGGAGTAAATTCACCTTTGGGTATTCAGTTCCTAGTTGAATCTTCTCGAGCATTATCATCCTTCCAAATTCACAATTTTTATTTAGAAAACATAATAAAAGTCTAAAACAAGTTTTGATACTTTTACTGAATACCTATAGAAAAGGTAAGTGCACTACTAATCTTTTACAGTTTTTAAAATCCAGTTAAAAATTCTGTTCAAGTTCAACTGCCTCTTTATAGCTGTTCATAGTAAACAAGGTTATTATAGGATGCTAGCTAATAATTATGAAGCATAACGCAAGAAGATGTAATAGTAATTGCTAATTTTTTCAAGCGTGTCTAGAATTCCTTTCGATTAGGATTGATAGAGCTGAGCGTACAAACAGAAACAACCAAAGCATCTGCTAATTAATATCTGTATATATAATTACGTGCTAGCTTAGATATTTATAGAGGAAGTTTAGTCTAGATATTTAATAAAGAGGATTTTTGTATTACTTTTCCTTTTGTTGAACAAATAGCAGCAGGAGCAAATGGTAGAAATTCAGACAGGAGAATAGAAAAGGAAAAGAAAGGATGCTACAGATTCCGTCTACCTGCTGGATATTTATTTAAGCTAGCAACAATATAACATCCCTTTTAATTATTTATATCTATGCCCAAAGAAACTGAAATGTAAATATAGTAAAATTAAGCATATTAACATAATGATAACAATATAAGGATGACAATCGTAATATAAACAAAGAGCACTAGGGCACTGGTCCCCTTAAATTATTTGTGTAAGTTAAGGAGAGCACATTCATTAATAAATGGAGAATTGTAAAGGTGTTTAGAAATATCTTTGGGTCACTCCTCGTGCTCCCTCCCTCCAAACTAAATCTTCACTTTCAATAACCAACACACACAGGTCTTAACCTATATAATAAAAGTAACAGGGTTATTTATATACAGACTTAAATGGACAGATACATACGATAATAATATAAACAAATGTAACACATTCATAATTCACAAGTGAATACCTTAAATCCTTTATTTATAGAAATATATCCATACTATATCTATATATAAGAATTTATATATCATAAAATAAAGATTTTTATTATATATGCATGCATATTGGGCCAAGTATATGAAATTTTCATTTGTATCTATGTAAAAGGGATATAAACCTGTTCTGCATTAGTAAATGCAACTGAATTAAGGTAAAATGGGCAAGTTTCGTTCATATTATAAGCATGGGATAAGTATTAAGCGTAACTGCATTAGTAAATGCAAGCGAATTAAGGTAAAATGGGCAAGTTTCGTTCATATTATAAGCATGGGATAAGTATTAAGCGTATAGAGAGACACAGAGAATGAGGTAGGGCAGGTAGGTATAAGCAGGTGAGTCTGAGTCGTGTACATTTCTGCTGTTGTGTTGTTGTTAATGATGACGGGGTGGTTTATTCTCAGGTGTTGCGATAGTCTCACAGCCAACATCTCATTACAGCGAATAACTTGGACAGAGACAGACGGATGTTACGTGATACTGAACAACAACACTCCACACACATCTCTCTCTAGTCACTCAAATACATTTCCACGAAAAAGAATAATATCTCGACGTGTGTATAGATAATTACTTTTTGGAATCAATATAGTAGGAGAGCAATTTGATTATTTTGCAATCCATTACTATCATCAATCTCCAATACTTTAAGAATCAATTGTGTTTTTTATTCTTGAAAGAATATTGCTACACCCAACAAGAACTGAATTAATAATAGGAGATTAAATTTAAGACTGAGAGCTAATTAAGGCTGGGCTCTACCTATAGGAAATATTATTTTCTGTTGTGTCGTTCGTTCGTGGTGGTGATAATCTCTTGTGAAGTGAATCAAGCAGCAGATCCATTCAACTGAATATATTAAGTGATCATTGAGATGAGGGAGAGGAAAGTGTTCATCAAAGTGAATGTGTACTATTATTAGAATTGATGTATGCGGAGGGAGAGGAAGGAAATCTTATGTAACTATCTTTTATCTCCCATTTATCGCCCTACTCGCAAACACCTTTTAACACAATCCAAATCTATCAAAGAAGTGATTGCCCATTTATCACCAAACACAATTCCTACACTCCAACAGTCAGTCTCAGCTCTGTCGAACGACGACTGACAACGTCCGGCTCTAATAATTCGCAATTCTCACCCTGCCTCGTCTTAAAATTTACACACACACACCCTTAACGCATAATTAAGCTCTCTGGGGGATTGTGATAGACGAAAACAATTAGTTTTTAAAGGAAAATTTGCAAATTTTTTAACTTTCATTTGCGGATTTTCAACGAAAACTTTTCCATTCTGATGAAAATCAAGTGAAAATGGCTTTGCTTCAGCATCGTCATTCTAAAATCCTACTACCCTCGTCCCAAAATAATAAAGTACTCCCGGCCCATATCATCAACACAAACGCAATGGAAATTGTCGACAATAGCCTTGCTGATGCCTTAGACATTTTCCGTGTCGCCTTACAAGGTACAGCCACCCCTTAAATTCTCATTTTTTTTGAAACACTTTGCACAGCATGAATTATTAGTGCAAAAGATTTTTGTGTACGATGTAGAATTTTATGTAAAATGTTTTTCATGAAAAATATCATGACTGCAACAAATAGTTTGTGATTGTAATTAATTTTTATAAAAGTTTAAGTTTTGGATTGATTTCCATTGATTTTATTTAAGAATTTCTAAATTAATTCGCTAATGTTATGAAGAGGTATTCAATGTTGGGCTTTTGATTGATTATTTTACAGAGAAGAAAGAATTATGCTGTCCCATGGATGATGCCTACCTCTGTCGATTTCTTCGGGCACGGAAATTTAATATTGAAGAAGCTGTAAAATTGGTAGGCACATTTTATATGCTTATAAACTTTAATAAATGCTCTTTTCCGAATAATTGCAAAGGATTATTTGAGAGAAAAAATTTTAACATTGGGAATATTTGTTAAAAATCCTGCCGACAATTCTAGTGTCTAAATTAAGTACATGCACTTTTTATTAGCCGACAATACTTTTTAATAAGTTGGCTTTTTTTCTAAGTGCTTTCAGTTTAATAAGTTTTAACTACATATATTAGTATTCCCTTTTAAAAGTTAACATTTTCTCAAATCGATAAAAATGCTGTCATTCTGTCAAGTCGTCTTTATAATTAGCATAATGTTGTGCTAACTAAATACGTGCTAAAGTATTCTATTCCCTTTTTTCTAAAACAAAGTCATGAATGCTTACGTTGAGTAGGAAAAAATGTAGTTTGTACGATAAATATTTATGAAGGAATAATTTATGAGGGTTTTTCAACGTATCTCTAACATTTGCGCACTTGGTACCGTAAAAATGAATTGCAACCTTCAAAACAATGAATAAACCATGTTTTAAGTTATGCACATTATGCATTATATATTTTTAATCCTTTTCTTGTTGTCTCTTACAAAATTATGCCCTTGACCATGTATGTAAGTAGCACCATTCATGAAAATTGTTTAAAAAGTGGTTATTTTATTCTATACTGTCTATTTAAAATATTATGGCAAGATTTATAAAAAATAATTAATTAGCTTTATGTGTTAGTAAATTTTTATTTGTTTTATAGTTCTAAAACTAAATAATTTATTGGAATGCGAGGAAAGATTAGCTCATTGCTTACAAAAATAAATCTGTTGATTTATTTTGTTCACGTATCTGATAGTATAGGCAGTATTTATTTATCTATACTCAGGTGCTATATAAGGGTGATTCATAAAGTCAAAAAAGTGTACGTTGTTATTTATGAGGTTTTCAATTTTTGACGAAGGATTTATGTTCAAATGAATTATTATAACCATTACTAATATATAACTTAGGCCTTTAAGTAGCTCTAATAAGGTAGCGCCTGTAATTTTCATCATTGCTGTTTATAAAATGCTTATAATTCTAATTGAATAATTTCAGATGGAAAAATACTACGAGATGAAACTGCGATATGACTATATGGCCCATATACGTATCCGTGACTATAAAAGGGTTTATGACAAGAAATTTCATTTGGTACTTCGACATCGAGACTCGCTGGGAAGAAAAATCCTCTACATTCGGACAAGTAATCATTTTTTATTATGTCTTAACACACTTAGTCAAAGATGGATCTAGGAACATATTTATTCCTCCTAGAAATATACTTGAATCTTTATTGCCTGCTCCAGTTTTCGTAAAATGGAAATATTTCCGAGTAAAAGGAGTTTACTATGTTGAAAAGATAGTCTGTTCCCTCATAAATTCCACTACTGCATATCATGCACATAAATGCAAGTTTTTATGATTCTATAAAGCTGTAATATAAATTTTTCATACAGCAGCAGCACATTTCTTCATGTTTATGATCTAAAGGTGATAACTTCGGCTTTATGTCAGAACTAATTGTATTTTCGATACGGGCATTCTAATAGTTACTACTGCTACGTCGAAAATTTGTTTCGTCACTTCAATAATTTTATATTTAAACTAGATATTCATTTTTGCATCCCATGGTGTTGCTTTTGTCATTGAGTCAAAGACGAACGAGAGGATTAGGATTTAACAAGAAGTAGGGAGACCTTTATCATTAGGAAGATTTCATTTTCATTGTTAGGATGCAATTTCACTTTTGGGAAGCCCAAGCCGCAAAGGCTACAACCAGGGTCACTTTATAATAAGGGTGGCCAATTTCTTTTTTAGTCTAATTTAAGAATAAGTAATACAAGGTCATTTCAATACAACCCTACTTTTCAGTTTAACTCGTAATGCACAGCTATGAATGAAATGAATGAAAATGAAATCTAAAGTTGTTTATACACCTATATTATGGTCTAGACAGAATATTTTTTACAAGAAATGAAACTAAATTACTGGCATTCTAAATAAAAATTAAATGCTAAATTATTTGTAGTCCAAATTAATTCAAAAATAAAATACTTGTATACCTACTCCAAATTAATTAAAAAGTAAAATATTTGCATTCTAAATTAAAATAAAAAACTAAAATATTTGCATTCTAAACTAAAATAAAAAATAAAATATTTGCTTGCCAAATTAAAATTAAAAAGGAAAATAAGTATTTGCATTTTGCAGTAAAATTAAATGGTAAAATATTTGCATTCCAAATTAAAATTAAATTGTAAAATATTTGCATTCCAAATTAAAATTCAAAGGCGAAATATTTGCGTCCCAAATTAAAAGGGGAAATATTTGCATTCCAAATTGAAAGGTGAAATATTTATTTGCATTCCAAGTTAAAATTAAAAGGCCAAAGGTTCCGAATGAACATTAAAAGGCGAAATATTTGCATTGTAAATGAAAATTAAAAGTTAAATATTTGCAGATGAAGGCTAAAGTACTAGCATTAAAATGTTTGTCTAAGAAATTAAATGATTTGCTTCAAAGTTTTCACTATTGTAAATTGATTGTATTTGAAAATTTACAGAGTTTTGGAATCCAAGCGAAGTGACTCTTGATGAAATCCAAATGTCAACGTTTTTCATTCTTCATGAAATGACTGCTCAGGTTAATTTAATATTAATAATAATGTAATATATTATTATTAAAAATTATTATAAAATTATCATAATTTTTCAATGACTGCTCAGGAGGAGACTCAGAAGAATGGACTACTGTTGATTGTCGACCATAGTGGAGTGACGTTCTCTCAAGCCACGGGCATTGTTTCCTACTGGACTTTGAATCAGATCCATAAAATGATTCTCTTCTTTCAGGTAAATTCCTATTTTCACTTTCTATTTTCATATTTGCTTTTATGTAGGTGCATTAAAGTAAAACTGCAAACAAAAAATAATTTACAAAAGTAAAAGTTTTGTAAATATTAACTTTTGTTTGTACATTCTATTGTAATTAATTATTTTAAATCCCTTGTAGATCAGTCGCAATAATTTTTTTTCTTCTTTTTTTTCTTACAGGGAAGCTACCCAGGTAAATCCGACATTAAAAATTCTCCATTACCATTAAAAATCAACAATAGAAATTAATAATTTGCAGTTTCCTATTTGACCTATGTATAAAAATATTAGTGTTAATTTATATGATATATATAATAATTATGAATGTCACCATTGTAGCTCGTTTCAAAGGAATCCATTCCATCAACACACCATACTTGTTCGAAAAGGCTTATTCACTTTTTAAATATTTATTAAAAAAGAAAATCAGATCCAGGGTAAATATTGAACATTTATAAAAGTCTATTTATTTATTTATTTTGAATATATAATATTTATAAAAATTGGAAATTGAATTTTTTGTAGATTCTAATTCACGGAGTCAAAGCTCTTCACAAATGCTTAAGTGCCGATATTCTGCCTGAGAGTCTGGGAGGGAAATTGTCGGAAATTGAGGCTGAAGATGTGGAGCTTATGGAATCCCTATACAAAAACGAAGACTATTATCATGGTTAGCATCTTTTAATATTTCCTTCTTTTATTTTCATAATAATTTAGAATTATTCCTCATTTTCCAACTATTTTATTTGTAGATCATTGGAAATTCGGATATCGAGATGGAAAACATAAGTAAAGGGATTATCTATGGACGGATAACAATAAGAAAATGAAATTGTCTGAGCCGTGAGAGGGTTGTTTTTATAAAAAGTATATTTTCTACTTCTCTACATCTTTTACCGTAATATTTACACTTTGTGGCCATTACAAAAATGATTTTTGTATTTACTTTGTTTGTATGAGTAGCAGATTTTTCCAATTATCATTATTTATACATATTACAAAAAGCTACTAGGTACTTAATTTAATTTTAACAATAAGAAACATTTTTGCAATACTTTAAATTATGTTTTGTTTTATTCGATATTTCACTGTGACAAAAATACTCATACTTTGCTAAATGTCAGCAATATCTCTATTGTAGCGTGTAAAATAATATTTCCACTTTTCAACTATTTCTGTATAAGCCAAACGTCTGAATGGGAGGAAAGATGCGTTCCAATTTTCTAATTGCCAATTTACTAACACGTACTTTAGTAATAATAATTCCAGAATGTTCGTTATAATAATATTATTACAATAATTGTAAATAATTTTATGCTGATAATGGTTGGTAGGATTTAGTACATACATACAAACATGTTAAATAATTCTTACAGTCGTTAATAAAGAAAACAAAAACTTTATTACGCATAATTACTATTATTATTGTATAAATGATCGCTTAATATTTGTGCCTGTAAACACTGAAATGCCGATAAATACTTAATTATTGATGCTAATGCCATTTACATCGTTGAAAAATGTATATTAAGCAATTAACTATACTTTTTTAAACATATGTACATGTTTGTTACTTCAATTTCAAAACAAAATCTGTTTATGTAGTAAAACGCCGCGAATGTTGAAATTTGAAATGTCCGAAAATTAAAATGGTGCCTTATTTTCATTTTGTGGGAAACAACATTTCTTATTGTAATGTAAATTAACAACTAATAACAATAAACGCGATTTTTTAGACGAAGATGCTCTAAATAATGCACAAACTCTTAATATTTCCATTTCACTGTCCTCAATGCTTTATTTAAATTTCCATAATATAAATTATACAACCATACCATACCATTTATGTAAATTAACACCCCCAATTATATTTTATATACATAAATTAATTACAATATAACAACTAATATATTTTCCTATTTTTTATTTCATAGGAAAATTGTTTTAATTACTAAACTGACCATTTCTTGTGTCAAAGTTGGGATTGGGACGTTTTGTCAATGAAAGTTAGCATTATTATAATAATTATTTATGATAAATCTTCCATCATAAGTTTGTTTATGGGCTTTGAGGAAATTCTAGCTTAAAATTTGTTGAAAATGAATTTTTTCTTACTAAATAATTAAAGGATAACTTTGAATTTTGTGCCAAACTATCGAGTTATAATATAATTGAATGAGGATTAACTTTTAAGATATATTAAGCATTTTAAATATTCCTTCCTTTTCTGCATAATCTAAATGTTTGCGGAAGGTGTCTGTGGCAGATGGGATGTTATCAAGCACACCAGGGAGTGCATTCAGTAATTTTTTACTCAAAGAAAATATTTCGCCTTTAGCTTGCTCATTTAAGGTTAGTGGACCAGTTGGAGCAGAGTTAACGCATGCAGATAAGCCTCGATTTAAATAAAGATCTCTAAATGAATAAATTAAGGAATCTTCGCCTTTGGAATCAAGAGCATCCGTCCATTCCTGCTCTGAAACGATTTTAACAACGTAGCCCCTTTCAGCCATAATTTCATTCATTTCAATTTGATTAGTGACGAGAGGATTAGAAATGTTATAAAGTGCATTTGCCACGTCAAGACTACCGCCACTTTCATTAGAATTTAAGAATAAATCAAGGCTAATCGTGGCTGCAACATCAACAGGCAAAGATGAAAAATTTCCAGGGACTTCGGGAGCAACACCCAAGTGCATACAAGCCAATAGAAACATCATCAGATGGTTATTTTCTGGAAAAAACATTCCAGTCAAACTATCCCCGACAAGAGTTGGAAATCTGAGCACTTTACATGGAATCCCTCGTTCAATTGCTTGTTTGACCAATTTTTCAGAAATAAACTTAGATAGGGCATAGCCCCATGAAATAGCTTCCCCTAAATCATCCTCCGAAGGGAATTCCTCACTCAGAGTGCCATCTGGATTACATTTTGTGGCAGCCACAAATGAACTAGCGTGTAAAACGTGCTTTGTTTTCATTGAGGCAGCAAATTCAAGAATATTTACTGTTCCTAGTACGTTCGCTGATCGAATGTCGTAACCTTCCCGGGAATTTGTCACTTTATATTCTGCGATGTGGTTGGAATAGACGGCACAATGAATGATCGCGTCAATATTCTTTTCTAAATCTTCATAAATATCTCGGTTGAGGCCTAAGTCTTTCTTTACAATATTTCCCGCTAAACAAATAACGTTTTCTAAGTTTGTGGCCTCCAATAAATTATTTTTCTTCAGTTTTTGTTTTAATTTTTTCAGAGCATCCTCATCAGATTTTCCACGGATAAGACAATAGGTTTTTAAATCGGGATTATTTGTCAACCTTGGTAAAATGTGGATTCCTAACTGACCTGTGACCCCTGTTAACAGTACTTTTCGAATATCGGAGAAAGGTACAGCTGGATTAGAAGAAGCTGTGATACTAAGCGGTAATTTTGAATCCTGAACTGCTAGCTCGTCTTTTGTTAAATTGGAAAACTCATTGTCTTTTTCGTTGCCAGCGCCATCTGTCTTTTCAGATGCAGTTACCAGATCCGCTAAATAATTACTTAGTGAATGAATGTTGGGATTATCTAAAAGAGCTGTGGTATTCAGAGTGATATGCTTTCCGAAAACTAATTGTAATTTATTCCTCATTTCGACGGCCATTAAAGAATCTAATCCCATATCTGAAAAGGATTGATTTTCATCAATTGGCTCCTCGCTAGGAAGTTTTAGTGTCTGCCTTATCATTCCTTCAATTTGACATTTGATAATTGCCGCTCGTTTTTCATGTGACGCCTCTTTGATCTCTTTCCAAATCTTTTCACCCTCCGCGACAAGCTCTGCTGAAACTTCTGTGTCGGCTTTCGAAGTTATTTCTTCGATATAAGTACCTAAATTCAAGGGGTCTTGTTTAAACTGAACCATATCGATTTCCGTCACAACTACCTGTAAATAATGATATTTCATCGCTGCTTTTAGTGCCAGTACACCGGAACGCGGTGAAAATGGTTTGATACCAAAAGCACCATCCCTAGATAGGGCGAGTTCAGCAGCCGCCCCAACCTCTGACCAAATACCCCAATTTATTGTTTGTACGGGTAGCCCTAATGCGTGACGATAGTGTGCAAAAGTGTCCAAGAAAGAGTTGGCTGCCGCATGGTTAGGTTGTCCCATGGGACCTATCAATCCCGCAACTGAAGAATAAATAATAAAATGTTCCAAATTGTATTTCAATGTCAAATGGTGCAAGTTCCACACACCCTTGACCTTGGCGTTAAATACAGCGTTAAATTTTTCCATCGTTTGATTGGACATAACTCCATCAGATATAAAACCTGCGGCATGCATCACCCCTCGCAATGGCGGCAAACCGTTTTCAGAATTCTCTATCCATTGGAAAAGATTTTTAAGCTCTTCATAATTACCTACATCAACTTGCTTTGTGACGACATTAATTCCTTTGGACGACAAAGATTTTATCACATCTTCAGCATTTGCATTCGGAGCACTTCTGCCAATCAAAACAATGTTCCTACCTCCAGATGAAGCGATAAACTTCGTAACCTCTAACCCTATCCCGCCTAACCCGCCGGTGATTAAGTAAGTCCCATCATTGTTGAACATATTTTCCTGGACGGTCAGCGTACCTTTAGAATATTCCGCATCACCCATTGTCACAATTATTTTTCCAATGTGATGAGCCTTTTGGAAATAATCAAATGCTTCTTTTGTTTGCGTCACGTCAAACCTGGTGTAGGGTAATGGCTTAAATACCCCGTCAAATATTAATGACTCAACACAGGAAGATCTACCCGAGTCATCCATGCCCGTTTCTAAGTTGACAATATTGTAAGCGACATCTGGTCGAAGAGTTTTGACATCTTCAACAGTCCAAATATTTATTTTACTCATTTCTATGAACCTTGCATTTGGTTTACAAATTTTCAAACTCGTTTCTTTGAAATTTGGACCTGTAAGGGAATTGAGAACGACGTCGACTCCAGCGCCATCTGTAACAGCCAAAATATCCTCACCGTAACTTGTGTTACGGGAATGAAAGATGTGCTCAATTCCCAAAGATTTAAGGTAGGCCCTCTTCCTTCTACTTCCAGCGGTTGCAATAATTTTCGAACCATAATGTTGACATATTTGAATTGCTGAAAGACCTACTCCTCCAGATGCGACGTGAATGAGAACAGTGTCATTCGCTGTAATTTTGGCAATTTCGACCAATGAGACGTAAGATGTGAAAAATACAGTGGGCATTGTGGCGGCCTCTGCGTGAGTAATTATTGGGGGTTTTCGTAATATCATACTTTCCTTTGTTATTGTGTGGCTACTGATTGCGCCATCTACTGAAAATCCGAATACTTCTTCTCCAACTTTAAATTTTGTCGCTTTTGGACCAACGGCACTAATGACTCCGGAAAATTCGCATCCAACTTCCCAGAAAAGAGTATTAAATATGTCGGGTTTGAGAATAACAAATAAATCCCTGAAATTAAGTCCCGTGGCTTTCACTGCAATTTCGTATTGCACATCGATGAGCTCTTGTTTTTCAATTGGCGCTAACGTTAAATCGGACAAGGCTTTTGTTTCTGGGAGGACCAACTTGTATCTTTGACTATTGGGGATCATCAAAGGTGCACCGGGATTTTCCATAGGAATTAATCTTTTTACGAATCGTTTTCTTTGTCGAAGTGCTACTTGGATTTCTTGTTCGCTTGACCACATCTCGCCGTATAATTCATACATCGCCTCATTTCGACTACATTCGTTCGGATCTAAATCAACAATGGAGATTTTCATTCCTGGTTGCTCGCTTTTCATTGAAACTATGAGTCCTCGCAAAAGAGCCACAGTTGGGTTGGTTGGTCCTTCGTCCCCAGTGTAGTACATTCCACGAGTGACTATAATAAATCTTGGCAGTGATTTCAAAATAAATTTCAGCATAACTTGGCAATAATGAAGAACTCCACCAACTATTTTATCTTGATCATTTTCCACAATATCTAAACCCCATAAATAAACTACTCCTTCAATAGTCAATTTTCTATCTGCAAGTCTTTCAAAAACCTTGACAAAATTTTCGTAGCAAAGCGGATTTATCGAATATTCTCCTTCATCTTTTACAGTAAAATCTGGTCCATCTGTTAGTACGACTACAACTCGTCCATCGTATTCTAATTTCTCTTTGATGGCTATTGTTTCCTCATTTTGTTGGCTTCCAAAAAGAATCCATACATTTTTAGCAGACTGTTCCGGGATTATGTGTGGAACATTTGTGGAGCCCGCCTGAGCAACAATGACCCCCATAAAATTACCCCATGTGTATGCTCCATCCACATGAGCAAAATTTGAATTTTCCGCCACCATTTTCCATTTATCGATACCTATCAATGGATGATGGGGTCGAATGTGGAAATCTTTGAATCTCCAATAGCCATCTAACATTCCAAAGACCAAGTCAATATGTGAAATGGGTCTAAACATCTCAAATGCTACTAGGTGACCAGATGGCGCTAGCAAATGACGAATATTTTTCATTGTCTCCACTAAATCTGCTGTTGCGTGAAGGACATTGCTGCAAACTACCAAATCAAACTGATACGGTGCAAAACCTTGTAATTTCGGATCAGTTTCAATGTTAAGCAATTTATAAGACATGCGTGAAATATCTTTGAATTTTTTCTCTGCTCGAGTCAAAAATATTGGTGATATATCAGTAAATGTGTAATTAAATGGCACATTTAATTTGTTAAATGCCTCGAAAACATATTCAGTGGTACTACCTGTTCCTCCTCCCACTTCCAGAATTCTTACAACACCATTTGTTTTGTCGATATTCTCGAAAAGTTTTTCGCAGACTGCCTGAACAGCTTTATTCGCATTAGCGACAGGATCCGAGGACGTGTAAAGTGTTGCTGCACTTTCTTCTGGAGAATTCTCGGGGAAAAGGACGGACAGTGCAGATTCCTTTTCTTGCAAAACATCTCCCAAATATGTTGTACACCTTTTCAAGACGGGTGACTCCGTTGGCATTCCATTGGTGACTGCAATGATTTCATCTTCTTGCATTTTTATCACATTGTCGATTTCTGATTTCTTAGGCAAAGGTTGTATGATTTCCCAAGAACCTCCTCCTCTGTTATGACCACTAGTAATGGGTCGAAGAAACCCTTCCTCGCTAAATAGTGTCAATATACTACGGATATATTTTTCATGGCGAAAGGATATCAGTAGATTTGTCATTAAGTCCCTAGTCTCTACAGTTTGACCAAGAACAGGATTCCATCCTAAGTTATAAAAAACTCTAGTAAAATATTTAACGCACAGTTTGTTTGTCATCAGTTGACATTTTGTGGCATCATATGCTGTTGAGTTTTCACTGTCCAGAAAATATTTGGCCAGATCGCTTAAAACGATCTTTGGTTCCGGCAAATCTTTAAGATCAACGCGGGACAATAATAAACCCGTTCTTGGTCTATATACTTCTTTAAAAAGGCCAGGAACTTCCCTTTTTTGAGAATTAAGAAAATTGACAAAAGCAGGAAGTGTTGTTTTGACCAAGCGAACACCTTCCATAACTCCTAATATTTCTCCAGATTCACCATTTAAAATTTTGACAATACCTTTTCTTTGATTTTCTGATGTAGTTTCCCAAAAAATGTGCAAAAATAAATCAACACTAATATTTTTGGACAGCCAGGTGAATTTTTCAACTGCTACTGGAAGATACAAGCCAATTTTTTCGAAATCTAGTTGGAATGCATAAGCCTGTAACATGGCGTCAATTGCAATAGGATGACAAACATAATCCCTTTTTTCTGTTATCGACGGTGGAGATACAACTTGAACTAAAGCCTCATTCTCACCTCTCCAGATTTTCTGAATGCTACGAAAAGTTGGCCCGAACATAATCCCTACTTCCGCAATTTTAGTGTACATATCGTCAACGGTTGTTGATGGTTGTTCAACAGTTCGCGTCTTTATTTTTTCAAGATCTAGCGCTTTACGCCAATCAGATGGAATATCTTTCGGTGCGATATTTAGTCTTGCACTAGCATGTTTCTTCCAAGGTGTTACACTATTATCTGTCAATTTTCGAAAAATTGTGGCTTTTAAAGTGTCCCTAATTTCTGCCGACACAGGGGCACTAACAACTTGGAGTCGGCAAGATGAATCCTGAGTTAATTCCAAAGGAGCTTCAATTACAAAATCCTCAATTCTAAATGGCTTTCTTGGTCCTGCAAAACCATCATGGTCACCCTGAAGGGCCAAACTTGCGGTTGCCGACAACATTTCCAAAAAACAAGCTCCAGGCATAATTACCCTATTAGCAACCACATGATCCGCTAAATAAGTGACATTTTCCAGATTGATCGACTGTTGGTAAATGTTGACGGACATGTCACCAGTGGCTGTTGGGACATGCCGTCCAAGAAGTGGATGCAGAACTTTTGTATTACATGTCAGAACATTGGCTTCAGTTTTTGACTCGAACCAGAATCGTTTTCGTTGAAATGGATAAGTTGGAAGTTCCAGTTTCTTACGATTGCAGGAACCATCAAATCTTTTGAAATCCACATCATATCCGTTCACATATAATTTTCCTAAACTGTTCAGCAAAGTTGACCATTCGGATTCAGTTTTCCGAATTGAAGGAAGCCATTGACAATCTTGGGATTCTTCAACACTTAAATTATTAAGCGCTAAAGCTAAAAGAATTGGATGAGAACCAATTTCTATAAAAACGCGGCAATCGGCCTCATAAAGTGTTTTTAATCCTAGAGGAAAATTGACGGTATCTCTAGCATGATTCTGCCAATACTTGGAATTCAAATCTTTCTTTTCCAACTGTCTACCATCTCGTCCAGAAATGTAACCACAAATCGGATTTTCGTAGGAAATGCTTTGGGCGGTTTTTCCAAAACTTTCCAAAATGCCGTCCATCTCTCTAGAGTGAAATGCATGAGTTGCGGCTACTTTTTGAGTTTTTACATTTTCCGTTGCACACAACTCGGAG
>JABASI010001553.1:0-24218 GCA_019776505.1 Tomocerus nigrus
TGAATAATTTTGAATTATTTCAACGAAACAAATTCCTTTTTTGCTCCTAATTGCGTCTTGCCAGCGCTAGTCGCGCCATTAAATGTTGCAGTGAGACAATCTAACAAGTATATAAACGCAATCACCTTGAAACCACACACTATAAGAATTTTGTGATCATTTCATTTCAGATTACTAATAGAAAGTTCTTTTTAACTAATAGCTACAGATAACGGACTTATGAATTAATTATATTTTGTTATTTAATTTGGATTCTACTACAGTAGGTATGTATTCATATACATAGATATTATGATCTTGATGTAAATATTTTAAAGACTCGTGCTCATGCTCCAGTATTTTGTAAAGCGAACTTCTGAACTCTACAATAATAATTATGTTGCTATGAATGTTGCTATGTCCTACCTTCGTTCACAATTCTGCGGCTTGGATCTTATAAAACATTATGTGTTATAGATGTTATATCTAGTTAGGTCTATGCACTTCCTTCATGCATGTAATTATTGAAGAAGGTTCATTATTTTGAGTCAACGAGCAAGATGAGACGATTTCCTCTTTGTGACATCAAAAGACTTGATAGCTTCACGGTTTGTGTTTTTGGATAACTCTTGACGCGATGAATTGATCCAATCTGAGAAATGTGTTTTAAGTTCCCCGACAGTAACTTTGATTCTAAAACTCGACTGGGATGTTACGGATATGCACAAAGCTGCAACTACTTCTTCATCTCATTCATCCCATTAACTTCTTTTTGGCACTCCAATATCACTGATACTGACAGAGTATTTCCTCCTCCGACGAAATGTCCTCCCTCTTTCCACATCACTCTCTCGTTCAACCAGCTTAGCCTCTTCTATTTCCAAGAGCTCTGCTTAGGTAGGCTGTCATCCCCCGAACAAGACACTCCCGGATCTACAGACAGACAGCTATGAATATTTTCCTATTCTACCCGTTTTTACATTTTTCAACTTTCTTTCATCCCAGAGCATATGTTTTATTTTCATGTTTATCAATGCAAACCAGCAAGCCCTTATCACTTCGTTTTGAACAGTTTCATTGACACTTTTATAATGTGACGCTATTTTGTTGGCAGCTCATCTCTGTTTGTTACCTAGGTATCTGTATTTAATTTTTTCTAAACATCAGATCAACAACATTTTCATAGTGAGTAGTACTATACAATTGAATGTTTTAGTACTGAAATTAGTTCTGATATAAATAATGAATTCATTTCAATTTTTAAGAAAATTAATTCTATTGCATACCCAATGTGTGCCTTTAAGCGTGCATTTTACAAACTAAAATATGTACTGATCTACTTCAAAATAATTTTTAAAACATCCCCAAGGAAAGGCTTTCCTTGTCAGTTACATTTACATTTACAGATATATTAATGTAACAAAGCTCTGATTCTACTCATTCCAGCATAGAACCCTAGAGTAGAGTCTGGGCAACTAAACGTCTCAAATATAATCAGATATCCTGTGATTTCTGATTCTACAATTCCATGATAAAATAAATGCATTCGACTAGCAAGCAACCAGTATCCCATAATGAGATGGCAAGCAAAGGTACATACATACTAAATACATACTGTGTGTATGTAAGTACCTAGGTACTGAACGAATCGTTTCAGTTAATTATTTGCCTATGAACTCTGCTCTCACAGATATTGTTGGAGTAAAAACCAGGGGATTGTCATTTCTTTCAGAACTGATTCAATTTCTGTGCGGTGATGAACAAGTTGAAAGAGTGATAACGTTTTATGTGAGATAAAGGTTACATTTTAATGGGACCCCCAACTAAGATACAAAATTGTGCTTGAGCTTATTGTTTGGTGAAAAGCCAGTATGCTACCATGAAAGCATACATTTAGGCATGGAACAGGAACAAGGTAGTTACCTACCTACCTGTAACTGTCACAGCCACGACAACTTAATTCATGTATATGTACACATTATTACAACTTTTCATAGCATTGATACATCGCTGCCCTAAATTGCCCATAGCTTTCCCCTTAAGATCTGTGAAAGTACTTTTATGTTTAGTCGACGGATAGTGTCGAGTACTTCTCCGTTCACAAACTTCATGTGAATGTATCCTCTCTCCGTGTGTGTCTAGCGATGAGTAAGCAAAAAGTTTGTCCTGGTGGCCAATGATCTATGGTGCTACAACAATGACTCAACTCAGACAATGCCTCAAGCCCGTATATACGAGATACAACAATGACACGCTGGAGTACTTATGTACATACATACAGATTGATAATAATATTTTATTACCTACCATTTTATAGGCGATACCAGCTAGTTATTTTCTGTGATCCAAAATGTATGTATCCGCCAGGAATGGAATTTAATTGGTAGTAGAGTTGAGTATAATGGTAATGACACCCGTATCATTTTTACTGTGCGCTGCCGAGACTTGATGGAATAAAATGAAATGTCCTTCTAGAGAAATATCAAAACGCAAAGCTTCAACTGTCTTCAGTCTACGAAATTTTGGAAGACTTGATTTCGAGGTAATATTTGGGTAATCGAGATAAAATTTAGCAATTTATGTTCTAAGTCCACCTAGTCTCAATGATAAACGCAATTTGTATTTGTAAACATGTTGATGGGATTTCAAAAAATTAATTAAATATTTTGCTTACCTTTTTGCAATTTGTCTCAGAAATAATATTATTTGCTATAGTTATAAAGTGGTTGCAGTAAAACATGGTTTGAGAATAAATGGAAAAAAGAGAAAGTAAAAATTTCCTACTTTAAGATATACATATTTGAATTTTTCGGAAATTATATTTACTTTTAAATTGATACATAAAAATCACGATCTTATCCAAAAACCAGAGCGTTATTTTC
Source organism: Tomocerus nigrus (assembly GCA_019776505.1). NCBI lineage: Eukaryota > Metazoa > Arthropoda > Collembola > Entomobryomorpha > Tomoceridae > Tomocerus > Tomocerus nigrus. Next base: position 2,862 of record JABASI010001553.1, read on the forward strand.
TGTTATTTTCCGCTTTAAATAGAATAATGCTTGTTAAGTTGTAGATGCAAACTACAGAGCAGCATCTTATGTTCAGTAGTGTTTCATAGTTTCGTTATAGCCACACGGATATACTATTACTCAGCAGAGTAGCCTATGATTATTGAACAATGCCTATAAGAATTAGCAGATTTATGTGTTTAGTGTCTTGTAGATAAATAGCAGTATTAGGGCATTATGTATGCATAACTACAGAATCGTTTGGCAAAATGACAGGTAAACCAAGCGGACAGAAGATTGAACTGCTGCCATGGAAGAGTATAACAGGATTATGGGATTTAAGCAAAGAAGCCGCACTAAATATCTTACCTCTTGTCAATCAACTTGGATTTCTCAATCACAAACTGTGAATGCCGACCAAAGCTGCGCTTTATGTCTTACATGACAATACAATGGATTACCAGCAAATAGACATGTTCTCCTTCTTACGCCCCATGTTCATCTCCACTCAATTTTAACCTCGAATGGAAACCATATTACACTAAATGGGTAGGAATGAAAAACATACATGTACTTAAGCAAATATATACCATAATATACATGTAGGTACCTATAAAGGTGCATTTCAATCGTTTTATTTTTTGCCATTAATTAGTTCATTCCTATACTATTAGCACCGCCGGTAAGAGTAAGAATTGTTTGGTTATGCTAGAAGCTATCCAAAGAAACCAAATATTATGTGTATTCCGTTATAATAGAATAACTAGCACTATTTTTATAACATTTTATTTCTAGTAACGCACTCCATACACAATTTGTCGATAGCAATAAGCAAGGACGAGGTGGCTTTGATTCAGGTATCAAGGTACAAATACCAAGCAATTTATCTTCCGAAAATAAAACCCTCCGATATGCAATTTATGATACATGTGTCTGTACCATTTATTTAGCACTGTCTGATAAAAACCGAAAATTTTGTATTTTCTAACACAGTATCCAACATTCAAATCTTATTGTTCCTGAATGGTTCCCATACAATGAAATCGGTAGCCAAATCGCTAATAAGTTTACACAGGTTACATACAATGTACCAAAATAATGCATCGAAACTTGTGAATGGATATATATTGATGCAATGTTTATGTATATTTGTTGTGTATTGTACATATTATAAGTTAGCCGCAAGAGTATTCGCTTACACAACATTGCGCATCCTTTTCTTACCACAAAGGAATCGCCGAAACTATTGCCTACTTTTGTATGAACAAACAGGTAATTATGGAAATGTAAATAACTTAACCTTAGACTAACCAAAATGTTTATATACCAACAATAGAAACGAGGTGACCATATCGGTCAATGGCCAAATTAAATTGGTGCTATCTTATACCCAAGCAATGGCCATTTATGAATGAAAATGAACTTTAGTGGTTGGTAGTAGGTATACAATAATTTTCCCTCGTTGTAACCATGTTTACGAACAAAATTATGATCTTATATAAACAGGATGTACAATTGTACATCCTGTTTATATCTTTTCATATTTGAATGGTTAAAGAAGATAGAGAAAACGTTTAAATTTTCATTAGAGTGACGTGTCGTATAGTTGAAGTGGAATGAAGCGGACTTGTTTCAGATGGTGTTATAAATATTTACGGTCTATGCTAGGTGTATAGTATCAATGTAGAATATTGTGGTGCAGTTTTAATCATGTGAAGTTGTAGACAAAAGAGAAGTGGTGAGAGTTTTCTCCACGAATACCCAGGAAAATGTATTATTGTGATGAGGGAGAGTTGGATGCCGAATGCCGAAGGGTCATTTCCTTGGACTGATGTTAAAATATGCGTGAATCCGCTGTCCGATTTCTGCTTAGCGGGGTCAACAGGTAGGCAGACGAGAATCTATAATGATACTTGTTGTTAGTGCACAAAGTAGACTTTGTACTTGCTATACTAAGTACTGGGGGAGCATTACATATACGCATTACAAAGAATTACGAGTATCAACAATGGAATTGTATCTTGGATGAATAACAAAATGTACGTTCATTCGGAATTATTTTCCGTCTAGAATCTGAATGTATACATTCGTTTGTGTCCAAGACTTCATTGGAATTAGTCTTTTAATGCTTAAACCATTTTTTCTGTGAAATACAATGGCCAAAAAGGGAGATGTATAGCTAATACTTGAAGAACAGCACAATTGTAGATCTAGAAAAGCATCTGAACTTCTCAGTCAGTTCATGAGATATTTCTTTGTGCGATATGAGGAGAATCAGTTTAAGCTTCAGTCAGTCTATTAAAAACTTGAAGAGATCAAGAAAGAAGCTGAGCCTCCTTTTCATCATCCGAGAGCAAAGGAGGAAGCCGTGGTGTGGTGTGGAGTTTTAAAGAGACCAGCGGAAGGACGGACAGAAAAACTATCTCTCTCCTGAATGTTCTTTCTATATCATAAGCCCTCCTCGTGACACATAATAATAAGCGATATGGATTACTGCAGAGGACACTGCACAAGAACAGCTAGCAGGAGGGGAGCTTAGTAAGCCTCTACTTTTCCTATTATGCTCTTACGCTAACTTGAAGACGAACAACCGGACAACAATTTAATGCATCGGAAACATACCATTTCCAAATCTGCCCGTATTGCTCAGTTGTACACATTCGTGTCGTGACATTTGCATGGCCCAGCAACACAATCATCCTTCCTTTCTACATACCAAAGATCACAGGAGTTAAAGGAATCGAGAAAAAAACATTTTCATGGATGCTGAAGCAACTAGACTTAACTTAAACATGTTGTCTTAACAAATATTTTGCGCAAAGATTATATATATTCTTTTCACAGACAGATACGAATGATATGATCGGTATTAGTGTGTACTAAATGTGTAATAAATTGTGCTCCATCGATAAATGTCTATGGCTTTAAGAACAAATTTTAATATTTGTAATTAACATTTTTCTGGAAACATTCAAGAAAACTCTAAATATATTTTTCTCAGCCTGAACTGAAACAGATATGTTACATTATTATACAGCATAATATCGTTTTTCATGTTTAGGACCTCATTGTAAGCAGTGTGTTGAATAGTAGAATAGATTTGATAACCTACATAACTACATCATACATAATATAAATAAAAAATGCCATGAAATTCGTAAACAGGGAGAGAGGGTCGTCATTATTTATCATTGATACAGTGGACCGGGGAACATTCGAGGAATTCCTTTATTACTCCTTCTCTAAGCCCAAAGATCCCTAAAGTAGGAGAAATAGAAAGCAATAAGACATTATTTCATTATCTACTTACTCCGTATAATGAATGTATGTACTACCTACTAACAATAGGTAGGTACCTACTACCTACCTATATGAGATGAAGAAGCTATTTGGTAAAAGATCATCACCTGTAAAGAAATAAAAACGTATGTGGGATTCTCCCTAGTGGATGCAATAGAGGATGTGGAAGGCACTAAATGTTAAATACTTAAAGCCGTATGTATGATCTTTGAAATGAAAGAGGATTCATAAAAAGACGTGTGATTGGGATTTAGAGAGATTGAGAGTGGCTGACGGATGGGCAACAGTCGGACCTTGTTTCACGGTTGCATTTTTTGCGGCCGATTATGTCGAGTTAGGTTCATTCGGTAAATTTAATCCATTTCAAGTATTCACCAAATGTCACAGATGATTTTCCGCCTGCTCTCTTAGCCGTGTCCACAATGGAGATGTCAGCTTGAGTTAGAGCTATCTCCTTGGCATGTCTGTATCCAAGATGTAATGAAGCCATCTTCCTGTCCCGTCCTCCTTTTACACACAGTATCCAGAATTTAAATGTGCCTTTTCGGATTTATCTGCTCCTTTGCCCTCTCTGAATCGAACGAGATGCCAAACCATCGAAACACACCAACAAGATAAATAGAAATGTTATGGATAAGTACCCATCTCTGTGTCTACTCCCATGCACTGCAAATATCTACACTATTGCCTAACTATGGAGCTACCCAAGCCATTCAACTGGACTTAAGTATCTACCTACTTAATCCAAATGTGTTTATAAATATGTATCCACTGTGTAGTGCCTATACGAAGGTAGGTGACTATTGTGATACACGTACCTACTTAGCAAGCAAGGGAGTGAGTGATAGATGTAATATCCCATTGTCCCACTTCATTCAATGAATTTCTAGGAGTAAAGAACATTGTGTAACATCACAAGTGAGCCTGTGTAATGGGCTACACTCAAATATTACATGTATATACAGATTTCTATTTGATATTTACTCTATCCAAGTATTTCTCTTCTCTTCCCACTGCATCTCCGAGAAGGATAGTTGCGTTTTAGTTCTAGCCAGCCCTGGCTCTTCAACTCACCCAGCTCCGCTGCTGTACAAAATGTCTATGGAACTTCAAAGGAGAGAGTAAAAGGTACAAGTACTAATAGACAATAAATATATCATGTGAAATATAATTTTAGGCACCTATGGTATATCTAATGGGATAATATTATATCTCAATCTGTGCAGTTAAAACAAACTTTCAACTGGTAACAACTACAGCAATGGTCCACTTGAGTTTATGACTAGCAACCTCTTCTCTCTCTATTTATCTAGCCACTTTTCTGTGACTCTCAATTTCTACCCTACATCTTCTATATACAATCATACAACACCTCCGCAAAAATTAAACCAAGTGAATGCATATAAAGTGTATTTACTGCATAAAATACTATTTCATTTATAGACTTGCGTCATAAATAAATAGATTAAGTTTACGCCTTACGTCATCCAAAATATTTAGGAAGTCGAATAAGATGCGCAAAAAATAAATAACGATGCAATGAATAATGAACAAAGTTAATCTACAAAGTAGTATTTTTGGTTCCTACTAGATTCACCTTATAAACGGTTCCCGCATATACATGCTCACTTAACAGCAGATACTGGCAAGACATTTGATACAATTGAAGGTGAAGGCATCATCAATTTAATCTTCCTTTTCACTTAACATTTTCATCTGATTTTACAACGGTATGTCAATAATTAGTGATATCATAGTCTGTTATGATGATTCATTGAAAAAAACATTACTTAGGTAGTAATTTTATAAAATGCCATTTTTAATATGAATATATTACACTTCCTGTCAAATGGGGGTCATAATATAAGGCCATTGCCGCACATATGTAGCTAAAAAACAGACGATAGGGAATGAAGAATGTTGTGATATTTAAAAAAGTAAATACGTAGGTAAGAGGGTAACTATTTCCACAAATGCAGTTACATTCTTACACAAAAATAGCCGCATGCTTGCAGTTGGTAATTTATTTCCAAGATTTAAGTAGCGATGTCATGTACATAACACAATATCACTTTTTTGATAGGTAACATAATAACATTTGTGCATATTACATTTTGGAGATGTAACTAACGCAAAGTACATTTTGTACAACTACAGATACATACAAGTGAAGTACCATTTGTCTTGGACTACTAAATAGAAACCCTTGAGTCAAATAAACACTTGAGTCCTGAGTTGAGACTCAATTCAATGGTACGCTCAATTATGCATGTTCAAGTCCAACAGAATAGCAAGGCAGGAAGATCTCTACCTACCTGCCTTTCTATTCATTTTCTGGAAATGGAACTTTGATATAGGGAGCTATATTCACGGAAATGTTATAGGTAACCCGTTATTATTTCCTCCTATCCAATCTGACTTAGAATAGGATCCGACCGAACAGCCAGGCGACATTTCGCTTTCGTTTCAGTCTTTTTGAGAGGGCAACTACATCGTTGAGATTCTATGCTTCATGTTGACCAACTATAAGAGTTTCTTTTACTCATTCAAGCGAGTTAAGAGCTCAGTCGGCTCCAGAGCTTTATTATTACATGATATACTGAATACATGAACACATACCAGATACCACCACTACCGAGGCAGACTCACAATAACTTCTGTAATTAGCCCGATGTATATATTTAGAACCAACGTACCAACTCAAAAAGAATTATTCGAGGATTTTGGAGAGGCATGTGCACACTTGGACGTCTAAAAAATTACACTATTACTATCTACAATACTATTTTATAATGCTTGAATTTAGTTTAATCCTAAAGTCAAAGCGGGTAGCAATTGTGGCGTGGCCTATTAGGAAAACAATGTTGTATCTCTCCGAATGTTCAAAGAGGATCGTGAGGATTGAGGTCCATTTCTCCATTTGATACACAATTAATTGCAAGGAAAATCCGTTTGTTAAGGAAGAGCCACTATCAAGATAATCGTATTTATAATAAGATTTAAATTGAAAAACTAATAATTTTAGTAACTTCGATATTAATTGAATTAGTGACACAGAATTTTAGCCAGAGAAAAACATTTTGAAGGGAAATTAAAGCGCAACAAATGCAGTTGTAAATGCAATGCAACTGTAAATTAAACAAAACATTTAATGTTTTGTTTAGTAAAATGGCGGAAATTATTTAGATATCTACTATATTATAGGGATAGGGTCTATACATAATGGTACTTACATATGTGTACCTGTATGCTTGTGTGTGATTATTATTATTGAAATTGAAGGGCAGAAAAATAACGCCCATTGTGGATTTATTGCTTGTTTTTCTAAAAGTTGTTAAGCAAATGACAATAAAGTGATTATTTTGTTTGCCGATGAGTTTCAACTTTGAGACTGACAATGAGTGTAGAACTAATAAGATTGGAAGGATTGAGAGTTTATCAGCTTTTGTTGTTTGAAATGTACAGTAGTATAGCACATAGCCACTGGCTAAGAATGTGTGACTAACTAATCATAAGCTACTTAGGAACAGGAAAAGATTCAAAGAATATTGAGAAAGGATAGCAAAGAAAGGCTTGACATTGTAATAGGGACACAAGTTGTCATAAAATGTGTACAGAAAAATAAAGGGAGCTAGTATGTCGAGAACACAATAACCGGCTGACTGTGGTGGTGGAGAAGTATAGATCTAAATTCTAATAGGTCGCAATGGTCGCATGTAACAATGTGTAAGTAGTGTGTAGCATGATTCAATCTGTCTGTACGTCTGTTCTGTGAATATGGTGGCGGGGAGGATTGATTGTTAGATGGAGGACGATAAGGTAATCCCATTGCTAATGCCCCATTGAGCAGATCCGCTGAAACAGAGATACTTACGCTTTTCTGTCGGAAAAGGTGAATCAATTGTTAAGATCTTGTTTTTGGCCCTGTTGGTGTCAAACATGGCATTCTTGTTTTGTAGACATGACATAAACGAGGAAGGGCCACATGAATCTGTCCAACTAATAAATACCTACTAGCAATCTTGTCTATAAGCAAAGAACAACTAACTATTTTTGACAACCATCTAATACTCTACAATTCTACAGCGGCCACACAAACCAATTAATTTATCTGTCAGCACTGCAAATATACGGAGATATTACGTCCATGGCACATTTCAAATGCTAGATCAGTAGTACTTTGCACAAAAAATGTGTCTAGAAAATTGTCTAGAGTCAATATAATTTGATCGTTACAGTAGCTAGCTGCCAATAATCGCATGATATGTTGCTATTTCAACTCTATGGTCTAATAAAAGGATGTAACTCCCGTAGACTCATGTTGTTAGGATTCCGGGCTCCACAGAGAGAGAGGGATTTTATCCGCCGAGCAAAAAACCGGATAGAGAAAAAGTTGTTAAGAGAAAGGGTCTGGACAATAAATTGAGCAATTGGGAAATCTGCAATGTCTACAGAATACATGCTCTAGTTTGAATGACCTCTGGTAATCAATGTTGTGTATGCAAATTAATTGCCTGAATTTACAATTGTTAAAAGAATGGGTCTGGACAATAAATTGAGCAATTGGGAAATCTGCAATGTCTACAGAATACATGCTCTAGTTTGAATGACCTCTGGTAATCAATGTTGTGTATGCAAATTAATTGCCTGAATTTACAAAGTGATTTGCTAATACAAATAGGTTTTATTTATATTCTAAGTTAAACTTTTTTGTCATATTCCAAGTTAATCTGATTTGAAGCTAAACCGGTGTTAATTATGTTCTAGATATCCATTTAATCCTACTTTTACAAATCGGTAACGAAAAATAATGTAGGTAGTGAAGAATAGCCGTAGTGGATTTCTAACTTTTACCAAAATCTTTATTTTTTGTTGTGAGGAAAGGAAGACAAAATATTATTTGTCCAATTTGTGATATTCAAGTAAAAGGATGAGAAGTAAGGAATACGGAGAAGTATGCGATGTATTTGAATTTCTGTAAAAGTTGTCGGTTTACGTAACGGTAAGTGGGACACGGGTGAGATGATCTTGGCATGACACTCTTTTCAATATTGTTGTTTAATTTTTTGTTCGTGGATTGGCTTTCGGTTGAGTAGGTTTGATTGTGATGACAGGCAGTCAGCTAGTTGTCTGTATTATTATACGCTAACCTGTGACTAAATAAGTGACTCTGAGAGAGACAAGAGATCACGCCGGGATTTTTGATGAGTATCACTGCGGCTGCTACTGATTTTATGTTCAGCTATTGTTTGCAGGCAAATGTGCAAGTTGTTTGGTTGGTTGGATGATGAGAGGGTAATGGTCGGAGCTCAATATGTTCTTGTTCCGGAACATTGTAGGGTGCCATGCAATGAAAGGAATAATAATATACTCATGGTCGAAAAAGGAGAGCGACTGATAAACTGCATTTAATTTATAGGATGCTCTGTTAACAGAGTGTTATGCAAGACGAGGTAAGTCAAAGATATAAATATATTTCAGCGTACAAATATAAATGCCCGGACACATCATTGTTAGCCGTTCAATAGTTGCTACCTCCAGTCAGTAGGACATAGAGCTGTGTATATCTATCCCAGTTTAACTACACTGGCATTCATCACTGGATGTCAGGAAAAGCCAAGCCGCGGCTTAGTCTGTTTCCACACAAAACAATCTCTAGTACATTGTGTACATAATAATATAGTCCGTCTGGTGTGTTTCAAGGGAGAAAACAATGTGCTTCTGCGGCAGTTAGAAAATAGAGAAACGTAATGGCAACTATCCTCAGAATCTGTTACCTTTCCATGTTGAACATTTTAAATTACATACAGAGACTTACAAAATAGAATTTTTCATCTATCCACAAAGGTATTCAACGGTACCAAGTGTCCCTGGCCCTCTGCCATGCACACCAGGCTAAAGGTTAACCAGCCTTGTAATGTAAAGTTGTACAGTTGTACGGTTGCAGCTAATCACGCTAGCTATGTATTATTTTTGTTCTTTTATGCTAATAACAACTCCACTCGTTAAAAATACAAGACATTCACCAGTGAGACAGATTCTTATACGATTCTACCATTTCCCTGCATGTAGGACCTTTTTGCTTCAGTTGGCATTATGCAAGAAACCAACAGTATGTGGTGAAAGTCCTTTGACTCAATAGGAAAACGATAGATAGGAATAATTTGACTAGCTAGGGAACAATAAAACTCACTGTAGGTACTCTCTGCTACGCTTTTGATCTATTGCCCATAAGAAAAGTCCAAGTCCAAGTATGTAGTGTGAATTGAGTGAGATGAATGGGTAGGGAAGTAGATGATTATGAGGGAAGGGAAAGAGCAGACCTAATATACGGAGACATTAAGTAACAGGTTAGGCAGAAAGTTTGTTTAGCGAGCGAGGGTTATGTCGAGTCGGGCGAGCGAGTCGATCAAGTCAACTTGGCATCTCACACACATCCGAGTTAAGTCAAGAATCAGAATTGAGGATTCCATATTTCCCCCGCAGAGAGTTTCCCAACTGCGGATAGACAATGATGCCAATGGAGAAGTGGTGATCTCTTCACGTCCCGATTGGTTTTTCACTCCGAAATGAACAAGAGGGAGGCGTATCAACTTGAGTCCGACCCAAAGGTTGGAGATCCGCATCCCGTGAGCGCTTGCCCCCTCTGGATCCGGATTCTCTCTGCCTCTGCCTACGGACCAATTCTTTGTTGATACCTTGATCATCATCAAAGGACCCCTTCTTCTTCCTTCCAACCATCCTTCCCTTCTTCTCACACACACAGAAGTACACTCGCTATCATCTCCCTGCCTTCCCTGCCTCTTCCTTTAGTAGCTATGCCTTCGTATAACTACAGCCTAGTCTGGCTGCTCCTGCCTAGGTAAATACAGTCGGCAGTCCCACCTTTTACTTCTCCTTCCTTGTGTACGGCGGATATCTGTGCTTCTGCCGTCCTGCTCTAGATTTACATGAACAAGCAACCAAAAACCAAATCAAACACTTTTCTTTTTAAGTAGGGACATACTATAGCTACTAGAGAGAGAATATAACACCCAGCCTGCCGGGATGCTATTTATTTCATGTCAGAAATTTAACTATACCTACTCATGTATCCTTCTCAATATCCAACTAAAATGTTGCCAACCTACAATAATAATATATGTCAGCTACTTACTAGTACATTTCTATGTCTGCTTGTGTACACATCAGAAGTATGTAGCTTCCTAAACAGCAAATACACACTAAACAGACTCTCACTCAACTAAAAAGTCTCTCTTCTCCTACATTATCATTATACTTGGCTGCCAATGCCAATGAAATGCAATTCAATATTCCGGATTGGATTCCCTACCTCATTCACTACTAGTCTACCCGGATAGTCATACTTTGTTAAAGTCCACCACCACAGCACACGCTTTGGTTTACTTTGACCGACAACTTATACTACTTAAATAGCTGTCATTCTAGAATCGGAGAAGCTAGGGATTCGTACGTGTAATTAGTACGCTCACTATATGAGAAAATATTTGTTAAAACTAAAAAGATTCATTAGCCTTGCATTAAATTCCTTTTTACCACAAGAGAGTCAAACAACCCTCTTTGACTTTCGTTTCTCTTAGCGAGCGTGAAACTAAGGAATGAAGTTACCCCGTGCTAAATAGAAGTGAGCGAGGTATGGTATATGGCAGGATAGGAGAAAGAGCAAGTCGGGACGGGGCACACGGAGCACTCGTGTTGGGGAATAGGAAGGAGCAGGCGAAGAGGCCAAGCGAGCGAGCTCTTCCTTTCCTCCTACCTTTCTATGCGTCCTTTGGTTACTGTTCTTGTGTCAATCATTTCGCAGTCGTCTTACGTTGTCCCATCATTCCAATTCCGAATTCGAATCTCAGAACATCCTCAACTGAGCCTCCTACGAGTAGGTACATAACATACAGACCTTTCTTACCTCACTCTCCATTCATACAAGTTCAGTGTCTCATCTGAAGAAACCCTTGCCACTCATTGGCAGTTGACATTTTACAGTTTTTCCATTTGAGTTCTTTGTACAGAAAGAAAGATCTGGCAATAGATTTCAAACAAAAACTGATCTGCTAAAATTATTGACAGCCTATCAAGAGAACATTAGGAAACTTTAAAGCCGTACAGTTTTAAGGCGAAAATTGTCGCGAGTTATTAATGTTAAGAATTCTTCGACAGTGCACAAATATTATTTAATTATGTAGTTAAAGTGTATGTGTTTTTGTATGAAGACGTCAGAGTTCCCTGAATGGAGTTGTTATGTGGTGGAGAGAAATATCATTAACATCACTCCAATAATTCAATAGCCGTACTTTAAAATAAGCAAGTTATAAAAAAGGATTTACACGCGACTCGATTAATTTTATTGTAGGATGGTGATTTTGTTGAGCCATTGGATTGCAATGACATTGTGAAAGGTGATTGATGTGCCTAACAAGCACAATGAGTAGTGAGTTGTCGCATAATAAAAGCTTGTTCTTCTTCACAAATCATACTCGAATCAATAGGGACAGAGTGTTGAAACAATGAGTGATTGGGTATAGCTACTCCACTCCACTCACTCCTGCTCTCAATAAATACACAAGCCGCATTATTATTATGCGGATGTACTTGTACTGATCGAGTTCGAGAGTGTATGTTGCTCGAGTGCCTACCTCCGCCAAATCATAACCGCACTACGCACACCAGCACAATACAATGCATAGCCGTTAAAATTCAAATGATTCTAATTGCATACCAGAAGAGTCCGAAGAACTGGTGCAATTCGAGAGTCTCCACATCAAGCACTAAAGCAACTCTTCATGAATATGGGAAAACACGGGCAATTGTAAGAAAACCCTCGTCTCACTCCTGCACGTGGCGGAAGAAAACAGCTTTACGCAATTTGACTTTCATCCCCCTTGTCCTCGTACTCTTCCAACTTCCAACATCACCACTCCCAATAGCCACTTCAATCTCGACTCAACTCAGGACTCTGATTTAGTTTTCTACACCATTTCAAGTAAGCTTCTCCTTCTGTTTACCTTATTTTACAATTTTAGACTTTTAATTGCATAAAACGCAATTATTCCTCCGAAACCATTGCTAAAAGTACTTAGCTTGGAGTTTACTATAAATTGTACCCTGTTAATGCGAGCATCTTTCAAAATTTCATTTGAGGTCACACTGCACTGTCAAAATTAACAGAAACGTTAGGGAAATGTTATTGACTCGCCTTTGTAAGGACAGTTTCATATGACGAGGGTGATTTTGTAGTACACATGACAAATAGTTGACAGTTGATCAAAAATTTCATGAAAGGTGCGTAGTAAAGAGCTGGAAGAATTCCGCGGAACATAATTAATATGTGACATGCATATTATTTAATTATTCTGACGAGAAAAATAAAACGTAGTAGATTTTAATTTAATTTCCGCGTTGGAAGAAACCTAAGGGGTCTTGCAATTTGCAATTCATAGACGTACCTAGAAAATGAAATATAAGATCATTGTTGATAAAAATTAGTCAATTTGTTTATTTTCGTTAATTTTTTGTCGTTGAATATAATTATATGTAGGATACGGTTAATAAATTCTGTTCGAGCTCCTCGATTGTTTGCGTGAAATGTCTCAAGTTAGACGGGCAAATGATAAATCTAAGTAAGAATAAGAATTACCAAAGTACTAGCAACTTTCTATACCTTTAGATATTCCTTATACAAGTCTCTAGTAAAACTTTGCTAGCGAAGTTGAAAGAAGTTTTGTTAAGATTCAAAATTTTGCTAACCGTTGCCTTTTGTGATTACCTAAGCATTTGGGTGTCTAGTCTAGAGTCTATGATGCAAATGATGTTATAATATTATTATTACAATAAGAGTAAATGAACTAAGGCTCCTGCCCGCGTGGGTTGTATATAACTAGTACAGATATAGTGTAGCTGTGGTCTTATGGCTTTTGGAGGGAGAAGGCAAAGAATAAAAAGCGTAGTCGTCTGTTCCTTCATTTAGAGATTTGGGCTACATAAAGGCAGAGACAGGAAGGAAAAGTCATCGTGAAAGATAGAAAAGACTGGAAGGTGATTACGCGTGTAATCCTGAAAAGAGATGAGAGTTTTGAGTGAGATCAAATTTCCATGAATTGATCACAGATTATTAACACGTGCGTGCGGAGGCGTGCAAAAGAACGCAATTCATCGGTAACCTTATGGAAGTAAATGTAGGTACTTGAGATATGAACTTCAACTTTTAAACTGGTAGCTACTTAAACTCATTTTATATTTCTAGTCGAGACTTTTGGGGATGCACACATTTTACACCGGGTTCGTACTCACGACGGTTTTACATAATATGAGTTCCCATCTCTACACAATGCAGACTTGGATGGATATAAAATGCTGTGAACTTGTGTAGACAGAACAGGGATAGTAGGAAGGAGAAGAAGCGAGTATCCGCAATGCAATTCACTATTGAATTGAGACTGGAGCAGATGAGACGAGGCTTGCATTGTGCGAGCCATCCACTCAATTTGATAGAATAGGTGAATAAACACCGTTGACAATGAAGGAAAGGCTGGAAGTTAGCATAAATAGAGGCAGTGTGGGCTCTGAGCTCATGTGAGGCAGTCTTGCTCTATTTCTTACAATAAAGAACCAGATAAAAGATTTGTGGACCGGAAGTAGCTGTCGCACGCCTTCCCGCTAACTATGCAGGCGCTGCTATTTTGTCTTCATTCAACCTCTGCTCATTCTTCGATGCCACGTGCACTCCATTATTAAGTGCTCCTTACATGCATCAAACTTAGGCTTTAACTTAATAACAAAATATTGATGTCCATTATTTTCCAGATCTCTCAATAGAAATCTCAGATGTAAGACGCTTTGTGCTGTGATCACAGCCAGGAATTCAATATTTTTCAACAGTTTGAGCTGTGCCACGTGTATCGTGTATCTTGCACTTTTTGGTTTGTGTGACATGAATTCTATGTCGCGTGGGTCCATGACCATAACACGCTTCCATTCATTCTCTTACATAATTGTACGCTGTGCAGGAGTTCATACTTTTATTGTTATGTATATGAATTGCTTTATCATCATCATCATCAACGGCTGCTCTTGCTCTACACGTTCAAATGCACGTTATTATAGGAACTGGAAATCAAACTCAAGATATTATGTCATTTATTTAGAACCTCCATTGAAGTCAACAGTTTTGCATGCTACAATAAAACTCATAGAGAAATTTGTGATCCGTTAAACAACTTGATTTTTAAACATTTACAACGAACAAAGTCGTTAATAAAGTGCTACGGTAGATTTATGATCATTGCTTAAGCGAATGTAAACTGTTTAAAGATCGCTTCACATTAAAAATATTTGCTTACCATATTCGTTTATGAACTTGGTATCGAAATTTCAATCTTGTAATAATATTAACGAAATATTTAAAAAGACAGACAATAATTACGATTAAATATACGCAAGTCCGTGACGTTATGATATTAATATCTGTAGATTTTATGCTACTTGTATTAATGTTAGTATCTATACGAACTATTTGGAAATACTATTATAGACATAAATTAAAGCTTTATACTTTTTCAGATAGGAAAAACAGCCAATTTGACGAATCAATAGATTGACCATGACATGACATACACATAGTGTGTAACCTTTTCTTTTAATGAAATAGCACCATGTGGACATTAAATAGTTTACGAGAGGACGTTACAGGGAATTGAATATTACATAATTTCATGTTGTAAATGTTTGCGACGACTACGAATGTGTAAAGAGGAACCTTAGTGTTGCGCTGCGTTGTTAGATTAAAAATATCAAAATGTTATTGATGATAGCCCACTTAGGATTAGTGTTCATGTTTTTTTATAGCCAGAGTAAGACAAGTGTTCATATTATTTTCATGGTGTGAGGAAAACAGAAAAGTTTTATATACAATGCTGATATATCTACATATACATACGCTAGTTTTGTTATTGTGAGAATTTTATTGCTTGTCATTTGCACAATAGGCAGACGGCAGGCTTGAAAATAAAGTGATTCTTCTTGAGGTCATAATTTGAGTAGTGAATGAGTGATAAAAATCTCCGAGTCAAATGCATACATTATGTTCTATTTTGCAATTAAAGATCTCGGATGTGAATTCAAGTCTCTCAATAACATCTACACACAGTCAGAGATGCACACACAGAGTAGCCTCGTCAATAAAACATTGTGTACCAGCCAAGAGCTCAAGAATCATATTTATATTTGTGCATTATGAATTGTGGAATGCCATAATATTATTATAATATAAAAGTGACGCTGTAACATTATCGTATCTATTGTTAGCTGATTTGACTGATGTTAAATCTTACAAAGATGTTTATGATAATGATGAGGCATGAGAGGTAGTCGATATACAGTCAGTCAGATGGATACAAAATATTAAATTACGTGCTGCGCAAGCCTATAAATGCAATTTCACCTTGTCGTTGTCAAAAATTTCTAAAATTATATTACTTGGGGGCCTATTATTTTATTCCTTATTACTACATCATTTTATTACATATATAACTTTATCACCCTCAAGAAACCATTGGAATCTAAAAAATACCAACTTAAGCCTGTATCTTTTTGTTTGTACTTTGGAGAAGACATTTAAATTTACAACGATTCCATTAGGTACCAGTGTTCCCCTACGGTTGTCACTTCTTTTGCATAATTGCAATTTTAGTTTATTGGTTTGACATGATGTTTATGTTTGTCTGTTGTTGCATTCGAGAAATTAGGGAGCAGGAAAACCGTACATTGACTCAGCAGACATACGAACAGCATTATATTCTTTTCACTTTGAATTCAGCCTTAAGAGCCTTAGTGCCAAAACCTTTTTAGCAGAACAAAGTAGAATATTCTGTGACTAGGAGATTTAATTAGAGAAGAGAAGCTTGTGAAAAGTCCGGCCAGTCAGTTCTGCTCAATAATAAAAGACATCCAGAGATAAAAGGGAAAAGTAGTGGCAGTTACTATCTACTTTTGAAGACCTTAGCTAATTTTTCGTGATGCGTTTGCATCAGGTGTAAACATTAATCGTCTTTTTACGGTTCTATCCATTTAGCATTTCTCAACCCTACGAAAACAAAACAACATACGCGTATATATATACACATCCACTAAAGTACTTACCACAATGTTTCACTGCAATAATAGTATATTAATAATATTATAGTTAATGCACTGTGTGTAGCTACGCACACAAAGGAATTGAATTTACATTTACCTAGTCTTTACAAAGCACTAACAAGTGTACATGCATTGCGTATAAAAATATAAAGTGTTTGAAGTCAGTCCTGTGCCTGGGCGGAATGTGATTACGACGTACAACATTATCTTATTATCCATACTCTTCTCCCATTTTCGTTAGTGTGAAGCTTCGTAGAAAACAAGCAACTGTAATAAAAACGCTCACGATTTATATGTCGCCCTGTAACAAATAAATCTAAAATGGAATTTGACTTTCTAATACCCTTAACAATGTAGGTACGTATACGCTATTTTATATGTAGTTCTGTTTGCACATGGAAGAAGATTAGCCATAAGAATGGTCTCGTGTATTCTTTATTTTTACTAACGAATAATTTATATAGTCTGGTTGAAGTCATACGCACAGAGTATGCTCCTTGAAACTTGTTAAATATACAAACATCACTGCCGTTTTGCAAATTGATAATGGGCCACGAGTGTTTGAATGTTAATATTAACGGACATTTTAATGTCTAAGGAACTTTCGTATTATCCTGACCATTATTAAGATCCATTTGTTAGCGTAGTTCAGTGATTGCTTATGAAAGTAGTAACCTCTAATACCAAGAAGAATCATTTTTACACGGATAAGTGCATTTGTACAAATAAGTTCTACCTACCGTAATAACAATAAACTACCTGGAAACGTTTTCATTTCATTCGTCACACTCAATCAATTGTAAAGGCTGAAGTAAAATTGATTGCTTTTCGCTTCTTTTCTCATTAATTATTGGATTGGACAGTGAATTCATAAAAATCTGTATTCATTTATTTAAGGTTAGGGAGATAATTTAAAGCTCTTTTATAATTACCCGTTTGAGTCTGGTCAACTGTATTAAGTATTTGGAAGATATTTTAAATTGCATCCTCAAAACTCAAGATCAATATTTTGTTGGAAATTTGGGTTGGGGACACGATAATAAATTGAACCCCAATGTATTTAAGCGAGCCTTTTCTATGTAATATAATTTTTATCATTCTTTTCATTTGGGAATTTATTGAGAAAAGAACCGTCATAGTATTTCGTATAATAAAAAACTAAATATATTATGAAAATTACATGGAAGACAAATCATAAATGCTTCCGAATGACTGATTGTGCACATAGGAAAATATACCTATTGAGCAAAACGAATCCAGTTATTTACTAAATGTGAGTAGGTATAGAGAGTTGCAGACTAGAACTTTTAGACAAAGATTATTAAAATGTTACAAAATATGATTGCTGCTTTGCTACAGCCATTTTGAAATTTCTCTAATCTGACTGTGCTACTGTAGAACCTTTTGCGGTAGACTGCACAGCTATCAGTAATTACATAGGACTAGGAGATCTATCTATGTTATACAAAAATCGTATAGTATCTTAGGGATTTAAACTGTTGAAAATCCCCATAGTAGGTTTATTCAGACTGTTGAAATGCTGTTACGCAATAGACGATACTGAAGTCCAGCCTTAAAGCCTTAAACAGTCTTTCTTAGTGGTCGTGAGTATTTGTGTAGGATCCAGCTGGACGCAGACCATTTTATTTTGTCTTTTGTAATCGGTTTAAAAGATGAGACCTAAAAGTTCGTCTGAACAATTTAAGGTAGTGAAAGGGACATGGAAGAATTAAGAGCTTCGTCTTGCCATTACATTTTTCATATAATATGTCCATACTTACCTCATTTTAGTTTAGATAGTACGTTATGAATCTTAAATCTACTATAATAATGTGGAATGTGGACATATCGCATAGATGTTGGGTAGGGTAGGTATCTACTCATAGTATAGGCATTTAGATGGATTGCGCAAGAGAAAAATGGTCAATCCATCGCTCACAGCTAAATTCTAGAGCTCTTTCGTTCTATACGTAAAAGTAAATCGAAGAAGGAGGAGAGACGAAAGAGAAATGCCAAGTGGTCATGTATTTGACTAACACGAATAGTAGGGTGACTATAGCACTTTGTAACAAGTATTTATAACAAATCACGAATCGAATTACTAATCATACTAACTAATCAAACATGTCTAAAACAAAAACTTTCGTACTGTATTCCAATGATACGTAGAATTCCGATAAAGCATTTCAAAAGCTACTGTTGAGTATAGAGATTCTAATTTTTTAATAACTTTAATCAAATGAAAGAATCAACTGTTGGATTTATAATTACTAATATTAAAAAGCCATACAAAATTCTAACCTTTGTTTTATAAACACAGATTATAGTAGGGAATGTTGACCGTCATATTTAACTGTTGTTAAATAAGTTGTGAACAGAGACACAGCTCAATTTTCTGTATTATCGTTTGTAGATTTGCAGAGTAGTGTCTGGCGGAAACAATCTACGGTAGTTATTTTGCCCGAGGGTTGAGCCCGTCAATTTGTAATACAATTAAATTAGTGCTGCATACATGTGGGGAAAATGCTGAAGCAGAAGTTGCTCATTATTTTCTAACTAAAAAGAATGAAAAAGCCTTTTTATTTATTTGTAGCGGTTGAGCTAGCTACTTCGTACAAATGGCAAATATTATGTGCATTGTCTTTGTAACAAAAATGTCTTTCGTAGCAAAGTATTGTATAAGCGCTGATGCACAAGTCTTGGTGTACATAGTGCTAACTAGTTTTATTATCCTTATTTGACAGATTTTTATTTCGTCTAGGTATACTATATGCTTGTTATCATAAGAGATTCCTGGTTTAGAACAGCTAGCTCTAGCTAGCCTTCTAGCAACTACTTATAAGTAATAGAGAAGATGCAGCAAAGTAAGTATGCCAAGTGGCCTGACGGTCTCATCAGGATTTGAAGTGGCAGCCGCTTCTCGTATAGCATTCTATCACGTTCATCTAGGCGATCCTTGACTGCGGACTCGCCTTGATTAGGAGAGTCGTCTCTTCCTCTTCCTTCTCTAAAATGCATGATATTATTATTTAAATATAATACTATACTACTGTCACTGCACTGGTCTCTCAGAGGAAGCTCCGTAACCTCTCAGAACGTTGACATGTAATGAAATGACAATGTGGAAATATTATAGTCTCCTTCGTTAGTAATCTTTTGCAACATTTATGAAAAACATAAATGAAACGTGCTATATTCTCATTATAAAACTATCTCGGAGTTTCTGAGCTAAAATCTCTTATTAGAGGAATACAATGGTACTATCTTGAATTCCTTGTGAATATAGAAATTATTATATTAATATAGTGTCAGCGTGGATAGGGAAGATAGAGGTAGGGAAGTCTAATGCGCGAAGAGCAGAGATTTATGGCAAGAAAAGGGAAGGATGCCAAATAGTCTGACAATACATAAGTAATCGACTCTGCTCTGTTGGTTTAGGTATATTAGTTGGTTAGCTAGTCTGGAGTCAGGACTCAGAAGTGAATTGTGGAGACGAGAAGACGGAGAGAGTTGAGGGAAAGTCAGAAGAGGAGACGAGAGAAGAGAATGATAGAAGGCAAGGCACTTGACTCAAGTTTGTGCTCCTTTTGTCATAAAACTTCTCTGTCAACACAGCCGGGAGCAGTCTGCTCATCAAAACCAAAAAATTGCAAACTCTTCTTCATTGTGTTTGTGGGGAGGACTGAGGACGGGGCAAGGCAAGAGGCAAAGTCATGTCATCCCAGCTCCTAAAATGACTAATGATCATTTTTACATCCATTTCCAGCTCTCTCTCTGTGTCTGTCTGACTGCCACATCCCACGTCCTTCCTACCGTCCGTCCGTCTTCCTTCATTCCTGCTGCCTGCCTCCCATTCTTTCACCTCCACTTTACTTTCCATTTGTACTGCTCACAAGGAAAATTGTCCTCCGTGCGTGCTCTGAATTAAGAGGAGAAAATAGATAGGCAGAGAAAACAAGGGAGCAAACATGCATTTGTTCAGAGGAAAAGCCTTTTTACGTGGCAGACAAGGGAGCTATAGGCAGGAGGTGGGCATGTAACTTTCAAAATGTAATGAACACACTCACCAGAGCACTTGGAACTTGCAACAAAAACAAATCCGAGTACATCATGTACTATCTGTTTACATATCGCTGAGAGATTCTCAAGATTTACTGCAAATATTTCTTTTCTACTTCACTCACATGCCATGTCACTTGACAACTTTCAACATTTTCTCAAAAGTTTTTTCTAAAAAACCAACCAAAGTAATTACCTACTTTTCCAAACGCTAAATCTTACATACAGGTCCCGACACGACAATTTGCAGCATAATATTTCCCTCATTTTATAACGGTATCCTGACCAAATATTATTTCGATTTTGAGCATATTTCACCCAACTTTTCGACTGTTATAATATTACCCCATCTACTCATCGAACGTAGACTGATTTACTAGTATTAACTATATATTCATTCCTTTTTCCTAGAAAACGACATGAATTAAGAGAAATAATAAGAGAATCTAAGCAATGCATTCCATCTCCATCCACATTTTCCAATTATTAATATTGGTACACGGTGACTAATACTACTACATATAGTTCACAATGAGCTATAGTAATGATTCTTCGAACCACGGAAAGCAATGTGTAAATGTAGCAAATATTTACGGTGATTGAAGCCAAATGCTTGCGTTTATTGTATAGAATCAAGAGCCGAAAGAAAGTAGACACTATCCGTATATTATTTCCACTTGTTAAGGAGCGTCGATACACCTGTATCATCCTGTATGGGTGAAATTTAGCCATTTACATTGAAATTTGGGCCTACTTATTTTCAAAACGATGTGTGAGCCAAAGGAGTGATTTGATGGCAAAAAGTCAGAGGAAAATAATGTTCAAAATTTTATTCTCTACAACAATAAGCATGGAATTCGTGATATT
>JABASI010001554.1:0-24211 GCA_019776505.1 Tomocerus nigrus
ATTATTTGTCTGACTCAGTTTTTCCTCGCAGAAAAGTAGAGCTCCTCCGATTTCCACCAGCGCCGCCGTCTGCATTGTCATTTCAAAAGATTAGATCATTTTATGGTCAGAGAAAGGTAGCACACTGAATGTACAGAAATTTTACGTCGGACAAAAGCGGTTTTCCACCATACAATTCTAAGAAACTGCTTTGATGCCCACTCTACGTCGTCGTATTTACAATGTTTTGGAATTGTGCACATTGTGCACATTGTGCAGTGAGATAGAGCAAGATAAAGAGACGTGAAATATATTATTATGACTCTCTGTCGGGACAAAAGTTCACACCGTCAACCGTATAAGGCTACAAGTGAGTGTGGGAGGTCGCCTCTTCTCCTTCTAAGAATGTTTATTATCCTGACCAGCATTAAATTCATTTTGAAAGCTCCTACAGCGAGATGAGTAATGATATCACTGTAGGTGTTCAATTTATATCGGCAACCTTTAAAGTTCATAAATGAATACCGGCATATAGTGATTAATCTGGACAGTTAATTATTCATCTTCACCAAAGAGGAAAATTCATCAAACTGTCAAAAGCTTTTCGACCCTGTATCTCTGTCTACAACATTGCAACGAACATTCAAAACTTTAGCAAGCGGCTTTCGTTCGCATGATAAGATAACGTGATAGAAATAAGGACAAAAGGAGAAAGCTATTACATATACATCGCCCACTCATTTCACCTAGAAACTTTCTCATTTCTGATTGTGGAACTGATATTTCTCAGCGTGGGCTATCTCTATACTACATACACTGAACTGAAACTTTATATTATTTGCTTTGCTAGCCATGTTACTTGATACACAACACAACTACAACAACAACGAAATATCAACAAAAACATTAGCCAACAAATCTGCTATAGATATAATGAAACTATGGAACTATAAAGGAATTCTATTCAACAAACTCTGCATTTACTATAGAAAGAAACACTTTAATGATTATTAACTACACTACAAGATTAGGCAGACAATGTAACCGTAAGATGCTAACGTGATGTCAAAATAGAAAATAATTTCAGAAAATATCTGCAAGACTTTTTAAATCCATATACAGTCAATTATTAAATGAAACTTTTACCAAAAAAACTTTTCAAGTAGCAAACTATTTCAGTTCAATCAAATGCAAGCAAATGTAAAAGTTTTTAACTCTACTCGTCTAGGCAAATGTTCTTTCAACAAAAATAATCAAATGTTAGTGCATTTCATGCACGTCAGCAAAAACTTCTTTTCTTACATCACAATCTTCAGGTACTTCTCCCTATAACCTTCTGTGGTTGGACAAGAATGAAGATGTGAATTTTAGGTCCCTAATGTCAATAATTTGTGCATTTTTATTGTGATGAAACCTTTTCAGCATCTCCGAAAGTAAAATTATTTTAATTACGGCTACAATTTCGATATTTCTTTACATTCGTCGTCATTGAAGTTAATTGGGCGCCGAAAGACGCAATAAAGTCTTATCTGTAGCATACCTAAATATCTACAAATGCATTCATGAAAACTTTGGCGAATATAAAAGACAGGAAAATGCTTTCAGGTAATTTTTGCCTATGATGTACTATATATCGGTTTGAATGGATTATCGGGTTAAGAAAGGGAATTAGCAACTTAGGGACCATCTTGTCAAAACTTGGAACTCCAATCAAATAGACAACTTTGAACAAAATGAAGCTGTGCTTTTACTGTGCATTAGTTGGCATTTCAATAACTGTAGGAATCTTTAGAGGAACTAGTCAGTGAGGTGAGAGTAAACCTCAAAAGTTGGTTTGACTTTGGCTAGGTAGTGAATGGAAGATCAAAGTTTATAACTAAATGCGATTACTATTGCGTGATTTGAAGTGTGNCATTAGTTGGCATTTCAATAACTGTAGGAATCTTTAGAGGAACTAGTCAGTGAGGTGAGAGTAAACCTCAAAAGTTGGTTTGACTTTGGCTAGGTAGTGAATGGAAGATCAAAGTTTATAACTAAATGCGATTACTATTGCGTGATTTGAAGTGTGAGCGGAAATCGAAATGGAATAGTTGTAACTAACAAAAGTCTTATCTCAAGAGTTAGTGGTTAGGTAATATAGTTATTTGATTGCGTGCCCTTGAGTGAGTACTAACTCAAAGAAACTTGGCATAACATTTCTATTCAGTGGATGTCTCACTCACCGTGTTCTCAGGAGAAAGTAACTTGGCAGCTGTTAATGCTTTCAGAGTGCTAGCTAAATGAGTGAGGACTCCTTCAGACACTTTCATGTCGTCGTCGGAAAGGGCGTAAACAAATTCCCCATGTAGAAGACCACATTCAGTCCCTAACAGGGCCATCACCTGAAATGAATTAAAAATACAGTCGACAAGATTTACATTTTCCAGCACATGGTTAAGTTAATATTTACGACATTCTAGGTAGGTATCTACTCGTTAATTTTCTCCTTATTAAACAAGGAGAGAGAATAAGACATAATTAATGTCTCTGTCATAAAACTGGGCATCTTTTTCCACTCTATTAAAGTGAGAGCCATTTGAACTCAACGGAGAAAAGATAAATGCTACTTGTGGAAGGAATGAAAGAAATCTGTGTCACAGATCTCACGCTCTCTCGTGTCTCCAAGAGTAATGGGAGCCAGTTCCAACAGCGAAAAGACAAATACGCAGTTTTAGACAGTAAACTTTTTTCGTATTAAGAACTTGACTCTCTACTGAGCAGGCTAAGAGAAGGACACTAAAATAAATCACTTGACGTTACAAAAAGAAGAGAGCGGAAATGATTTACAGGATAGAGAGAATACGCCATTGCTGCTCGCACTTGAGGTGAAGAATCATGCATAAGATCTACTACAAGAGGATGAAGTCCGGTCTTAAAATCCACAAGGGGCTTAGCAAACCGTAGAAAATGAGGAAACTCGCTTGCTGTGTTTGCACGAATTGTGTTCTCCAATTCAGTGATTTCCGCAGCACTGAGTGGTTTATTCCCTTTCATATTGATATTGTCTTTTGATCGGGAAGGAGCAGGTGCTAAAACTGGTGATTTAAGGTTCTTTGTTCCAATTAAAGATTCAATCTAGAAACAAGAAAATTCATGCAGCACTAATTGCATTTAGAATAAACATAAAGCATATCCCTTAATGCTACTAGACTGTAAAGCTTATAATTAATAGTTCGTAAAAAAACTGCGTAAAATGTGAAAGTGGGGTGAAAGTACCTTGTGGTGTTAGTGTATAAACGGAGAAAGCGATCTTTCCTTACATTTCTCTCATTTCAAATACCATAAGATAAATCCGTTATAAAAATAATAAAAACCGAACTAGTGTTTTAGGGACAAACCTTAAACCCAGTCAGGAGTTAGGATATGCAAAAAAGAAGAAAACTAAGTACAATCTGTAATGCTCTTTTGCTATATAGTAATTAAGCTGAAGAGATATAGAATTACGGGCAGTTGTATTACCAATGGTGTATAAGCACAAAATCAAAAACAAATGCCTTAGGTACACTATTCACGTGCACAATATTTAGATTTAGGGATGTTTACTGGCAGTGTAATAGGATACGTCAGCAATTTCCAGGACGTTTCTACGAAATTGAAAACTAGTTAACTATTCCGCGAAACCTAATTTACATTTGCATATAGTAAAATGCTAAAGAATGCTAGGATTTGGGTCTGTGGAAGAATGAGAGGATTATCCGAAAACTATTTTCTACGCATAAAATAATTATAAACATTGTACACAGGTATGCTGGCGAATATTTTGCATGAGATTGAATTCATGTATATAGGGAAAAGCGTTATTGTGCCTTACCACAGAATGCCGTCTGGCGAAATCATTATTAGCTCTAAAGTTCAAGAACCCCGTCGGCATCTGTAGAGGACAAGCACATTAAGTATAGGAATATATTTTTCAATGCATATAAACAACATATTTGTCTAATATAAAAGGTGATGTAAAACTTACAGTCACGTCTGGCTTGGCAGTATTAGTCGCGACTCTGTTACCCAGTCCGAAGCGACTCAAATGAAGAAATGCGTCTAAGAACCACAGCTTGTTCCCTCCATTTAAGACACCTGCGTCTGTTTCATTCACACAAATGTAAATTGATAATAGTAATTGATGATAATGAGAGTAATAACATTTTTACATACACCTACACATACAGTATACGTTACATCAACATAATAACCACCATTTCGGAACCAAGGTTCAATCAAACTATAGTTTTTTAGTGCCTGTCTGCCTTTTTCATACGATTATTTAATGAAAACTTTAAATGCAAATGGGTAGAAAAATATTTTGGTACCTATATGATTAAAATAGCAACAATTCTGTAATGTGTGCCACTGTGCCACTTTTAATTCTACTGGGCAAGGGTAATAATAAAATTATAGTCGTTTCGTTTTCGTCAAATGATATAGGACTGGGGGAACCCTGACCATAATTTTAGATTTATTGTATGTACTTGTGATTTTGACTAACTTTTAACTACTTTTCAGATGAATCTCTTACCATTAAAGCTGCATGCTACTCGACCAATGTATTGTGAAAATTGAATTAAGGCCACGTGGTTTAAACTGACATACGCTTCTTTGACACTTTTCTTCAGGACAGGGATAATTGATTCTAAAAAGTTCTTGATCTTTTCGTTATGTACTTTTATTTCCGCAATAACCCGACAAATTGCATGTACTGTAGCATTTCGTATGTTAGTATCCGGATCCGTGGATAGTTTCTTGAGAAGATTGAGGACGGGGTCTTTTGTTGACATCTTTTCTGCGATATCGGCCAGTTGATTGCATATCTTTAAACGTACAATGGGGTCTGGATCAGAGCAAAGCATCTCAATAACAGGAAATAAACGCTTATACCATCTGAAAATTCAAGACTTTACATTTAGGAGAAAGTTTGATGATTGAGGAGACCGTAGGTTTCATAATGAACATTGATATGAGACGCAG
The DNA here is from genome assembly GCA_019776505.1 of Tomocerus nigrus. NCBI lineage: Eukaryota > Metazoa > Arthropoda > Collembola > Entomobryomorpha > Tomoceridae > Tomocerus > Tomocerus nigrus. The sequence continues at coordinate 4,981 of JABASI010001554.1, forward strand.
CAAGGATCTTACAGATTTTCAGCGAGTCGAGCTACTAGTTTATTGATCATTAGTGCTGCTGCTATTTTAGCATTTTGTGACGCTCCTTTTCGACAATATCTTTCTTTTACTACAGGAATAATCTGGAAAAGCATGCAAATAATATCAGTAACCACACAGTTGGAAATCAAAAGTATTTAAAAGTATACAGATTAAAGCATGTACCAAAAACTCATCTCACTTAATCATAAATCATAAATAAGGGAACAGAGCACAGTACAATGTACAATACAAACTTACATCTCGTTGAAGCTCTTCAGGATCCATGATTTCAATCACGCCTACCATGCCTTCGTCCCACATTTTTGAAATCTCTAAGTAAAGAAAGTGATTGTATTGTGTGTACAAAGTACATAGGTTTTTTACATTTTCAATAGATTATGAAGTTTTGAAGAAGTAGATGTAATGATAATATATTTGAAAATATTTCCATACATATTATGCTAATTATTAATGCATCTTTATACTTGAATTGCTGAACTTTCACCTATAATGTAGAAAGGCAGAAAATCTACCGGCTAACTACTATATTATAACTAAGCATTTATTGGTGTACTCGATTTTTATGTGGTGACGGTAGACATTTTCATAGTGAAAGTTCTATTACAGATTTTTAGGGCCACATATAATTATACATGAATATGTCGCCTTTACTGTACTACCGGTATTACCACACTATTACCATACATACGATGATGTAGCATATTGAGCTTTCTCTATTCCACACACTCACGAAGATGCTAAGAAACACAAGCAGTACAATATGCAGAGTACAAATCTTCTATTGAGACTAAAGTTTAAAGGAATTCGATGGGAAATTGACAATCATTCATGCAAAGTAATTGATTGATCTGTAAAGACCCATTCGAATGAAGTTTATCATTCCTGTACCAAGGAAAGCATTGGTGGGGAAAAGTGAAAGCTTACGTTTTGGTGTTTGTTCTAGGTTTTTTCTAAACTGCATCTGCACTTGGAAACTTTTATAAAATGTTGATACGGATAAATACAAGAAAACTGTGACCTGTTGTACTAATGGTGCATGTACTAATACCGTACTTTGCCAATGCTGTCTCTACAATTAATTACTGGAAAAGATACCATGCCCGAACAGTATAACGTCATTGTCATTAGAGAGGATGCTTCAATTTTTAAATTAATGCATATACCCAAGTCGCTACAGTCTATGCGGGCCACGATCAAATCTAACATCTGCTTCGCTCGAACCGGGTGCTTGTGGCAGACTAGGAAACATTTTCGTGCACTCTCCGCAGCAGCCTCGTGATATTCCAAATCTGTATTTTTCTTAGTTTCCTAAACGGAAAAAGGTCCAGTGTAACGTGGGCTTTTAGCTCTCATCCATTACAAGTTAGTAATGCTAGTTCTAGCTTAAAAATATCCTTCAAAGGATTCCTTACTTTTAAAGTATTTAACATTATTATCATCAATAAAATTATTTCGTCTTACCACATCAAACAATGGCATGATCTCCCTGAATGTTCGATCTGAGAGAATTAAGATTTATCCTTAAAGTGTTTATGTTTTTATAACAATACAGTTAAATAGCATTTTAATTTTTATACCTGCGTTTTGTCTTATTAAATTATCCAGATTAGAGGTAACGAAGATCTTATGGTTCATTTCATTGCTCCTAAATATCCAAGACATCAATTAATATCACTTTTTAACGTAGATTCAACCACAAGATATTTGTATTTGTTATACTATGTTTATGATCTTATGACAATAATTATAATTCTTATATCTTGGCTAATGTACACAGTGCAACCGGCAAATCATATTAACACAGACCCATTTGCTTCCTTATATACTAGACCCCTACGAGCTACGACTTTCACCGACTTGTCACCAGATGTGAGCGCAACTTGTGGTGAAAGTGGGCAAAGTTGCTAGAATGGAAAGGTAGAATGGAAAGAGAAAGTTAGGTATTAACTCCTCCGATGCATCTGTGTACATTTAATAATATTATTTGAAGTTTAAGTCATTCTATCATACTAGGTATGTCGTTGTATCAGTTTCTCTATGTCAATATGTGACATTACTACTAAGTCAGATATTAATTGAGATTAAATGATATGATTTTACTTAAATCCCAGTTTAGCCTTTTGAAATGCATCCATAGATTCATCCATGCTGTGTCGTGCTATATCGGTGGCCTGTAAATTAAATGGAAATGTACAAAGTGGATTACTTGTTATTTTTTACCATAAGTGGTGCGTATTAATAATTTAAAGATACAAAGTGCACAATACAATGCATAAAACTTAAATACAAAAGTTTATGCTCATTGTCACACTCACTAGTAAAATTCTTACATCGGTAGTTTACTAGGCTTTTGAATGAAAGGAAGTTTATTAAAAGGACTTTGACATTATACTAATTATACTAAATAGATTATATATAGGTAACTCTAAACATAATAATATTTGAAGAAAACTCACTGTCAAACTGTCAATAAGTTGCAAAGTGCTAGCCTATGGATTTGTAACTAGTATATAGTTTAATTTCACATCTTCAAAACTTTCTCTGAGCTAAATATCTGAACTATTAACAAGAGATTAGTATTTATACAGTTAATGAAGTAGTGTCCTTGAGTATGTACTGTAATAAATTCTATTCATTCACATCTAATGGAAAGTAGAGGGTACGACTCACTTTAGCATCAAAATTGACAGCAGGATCTATGGCAAATTCTGCAATATCTTTAGGCATATTTGTGACACTCCAACTTGCAGACAGTCTTTTTTCACCACCATGAAGAATACATTTGCCACCCTCGCAACATTTGAAGACCTCTGATGTTGTTTTATTATTGGGTAGTTCTGCCTGAGTAGCTATACGAGAGCTGCTGTGAGGTGTAACTGCCAGTGACTTTCTTTGGGACATTTTGTCTGGTAGTGGTTATTAATGAGATGTTATACAAAATATTATTATTGCTACATCCACACTTTAAGGCATTCAAAAGTGATTCGTTATGCTTTGACTGATATAATAGTAAGACAACATCACTGCGTTAATTTACATTTTTGTAATACAACTTTAATTTTAACTGTACAATATTTAAAATCTGAACACTAGTATTTTTTATTTATTAAAAATCATAATATTATACTTAAAATTGATACACTTAATTCATTATAATAATTAGCCATAACAACAATGTGCATTATTCTTAATTCACTCCATTCATTAAATTCAATCCTCGTCTGACAATTCTATAAGAGGAATAGGTTCGCCTGGTTTTCTGGGGATTGGTCGCATAAGCTTCATAGGTCGGGGGCCTCCTGGGCGTTGAGGGTGAGCAGAAGGATGTCCACGGGAGGTCGAAGGCTTGCTAGATGCTGGACCAGCCCTAGGTTTGCTAGATGCCGGCCCGGGTCTGGATTTACTTGACGCAGGACCTGGTCTCGAAGGGGGAAGGGACGTAGTTTTCTTTTTCGCGATGGCATTCAAACTTGATGATGAAGAAGACGGCCGTGCATATCTTGAGCTTGCCTCAGAAGCCTTTTTCAAACTTTCCTTAAGTTTTCGAATTTCATTCATTAGTGTTGATTCCCGCTTTTCTAACCGTTGTACTTCTTTTCTACTTTTATCTTGTTTAGCTTTCAACTCGTTCATTTGCAGATTTAGACGAATAGGGTCGTTTTTAGGCAATAAATGCAATTGACTGGCTGTCAACGTTTTCGCTAGCTTCTCTGGAGGCAGATTGTTCTTTCCTTTCCTAAGAATTAAACTCTGCTTAAAATGTGTACAGGATGTGCATCGGTTACTTGTGAGGCATAGTCCTTCACACTCATTAGAAAACCAAACTCCTTCCACTTTTCTCCCTGTAGCGACGTTGTCCACAAAAGGAAATTCAGACCAGCCTTCACATGGAGTAAATGCTGCCAAATCAGAGATCATTTCTTGAAGTCTAGGAATGGAATCAATCTTATTTCCAGATTCGGTGAACATTTGCGTCAGCTCACTACCGTTACATTCTATTCGAAAAGTCAAATCTTCGAACACCTAAAGCAATCCATGACAAAACAAGAAAGTTAATTATAACGAAATTTTATATGGGTAGGCACCATAATAATTAACAATTGGGACAACAAGTTATTTAATGGCTGCTGCGATCGGTAATTGATATACCAATGCAATACCTAGTTATACATTCATTCATTCATTTAGTTAGGGGAGAATAAAGGTTATAAATACATGACTTGGCAAAACAAAGTTGGTGTAATGATACATCACCACAAATAAATTATAAATTACAAGCAGATTTTATAACAATTATTAATTATTACCTTTACTACACGACGAAATATCATCCTTCCATTCCTTACAACAACTTCGCATACACTAAGGACTCGTCTATTCGCATCGTAGTCAAAGAATAAATGAAAGTTCCACATATTATCTGATTCGGGAAGTCTGATACGCGGTTTCATACTGAATATGTAGTCAAGATTGTAGTTGGCATGCCCAATGTCCAGTAATTGCTCAGCATTTAGAGATTCGTCGGGCAGAATGAATTCAATGGCTTGATTGTTTTCCTTTAATCTTTTCGAAGCTAGCTGAACTTTAGCTGGGGCATAACTTCTCACAGAATTCACATGTATCATGGGAGTATCTACAGTCACTGCATTAGCATTGGAGCTGTCCCACACTGGTTCAAAGTATTCATCGTCGTATTCGTACTCAATTTCAAACCCATCCACGATTTCCGGTGTTTTTTTGCTATTAGGTGAAGTGCCCTTCTTGGGTCGACCGCGGCCTCTTTTCTGTGAAGGTGACATATCATCAGGAGTAGAAATATAAATAGGAGCTATTCCAGTGGATTTTCTCCTGTCTTTCGAAATTGTGTCAACAACCTGATTTCTTACCCCTCTGTCGTCCGGAGTGCTTCGTAATTTAGGAAGCTTCTTTTGACAGTAAGCCGGATAGCCTTCGAAAATAGTAGGGATAGCGTCACTCGTTAAGCCAACACTCAGTCTTGAATCGGTATCATAGCCACCATCTTCAGACATCAGGGAGCTCGTGTCCACGATAAATCTTTCGTCAAAATGGCGAATACAAACGCAATGTTTTGTATAATCAAACGGAAATTCTCTTCTTGGTAAATTACGGATCCATTGGGTAACCATATTAGAATCTTCAGGACAGTAGTGCTTACTATCGGTAGTAAGTGAAGGACATTTTTTGACAAAACAGGAGTTTATTCCATTTTCATCTTGGAAACTGTGGCCATTTGATGACAGACTGTTATTTTGACTTTTGTATTTGGGTACAATTACAACTTTCTTAAGAGGAATGCCATTTGGGTCGCTTTCGTCGATGAAAGGAGACAGAGAGCTATCTTCATACAACGAGGGTACTGATGTTTCAATAAGGGCACGACGATAATTTTTGCCTCTGCCACTACTCAAATAATCTTCTCTGTAGAAATGACGACTGCATACGACATTCCTTTTAAAATCAAATAAAAAGTTAAAAACTGTTTACAGTTCATAGAACGCATTTTATGCAAAACTGTTTTGTAAGTAAAGAAATGTCTTTCTTACCGTTCTCCACTGGGTACAACTGCATTGAAAACTAATCCTACTTTTGCATATGCGTCCTCTAAGGTTCTCATCCACTCTTCCTTTACACTTTCGTCCTCTGGGATATCATGAAGCAAAATACCTTCAGTGTAATTAGTAGCATTGCAATAAGGTGCAATACATCTGACATTTACAACAATTCCACCAGAACCAAGGGTATGTACATCGCTTATTGAAATATCTTTATCATTTTCTTCAGTGCCTCTTTTCGCTGGCAACATTGTTGTTTTTTTCTTCGCTACAAATGATCCCTCTTTAGCTTTCCTTTTGCGAGATTCACCCCTTTCTTGCGTTGGTTCTTCTGATTCGCCATCGGGAGTATTATCTCCCCCGGTTTCGTCCTCATCCAAATCGTCATTACGCTCCGCTTCGACTTCAACAGCAAGGCTGCTAGTAACGGAATTAGGAGACTCGGCATTATTTTCTCCCAAAATATCTCCAACAATACTCTTCGGCAACTGCGGTGGTTCAGGTTTTTTTACAATCTTCAAAGTGGGAACAAATATTGAGACTTTCTTCGCTTGAACAGGTATGAAAATTGTAGGCACGGCATCATTCGTTAGCAACTGAATTTGCAGCAGGTCGTCATTACCCGCTTCTTCTACTGATGGAGGCACCTCCGGAGCTGCTCCTTCAGGAGCGTTGGTACCCAGTCCAGTTTTAATAACATATTCTTCCTTAAAGTGATCGACACATAAACCATCTTTGTCAAAATCGAAGCCTCTGTCTGTTCTTGGGGGTATGTTAGCCAGCCATTTTTGACGAATTTCTTCAGAAGCTGTGAAAGCCAATTGAAATAACTGTACTGGAGGTCCAATGTTGCCCGAACGGCAACCAGGAACATAACAACTACCTAAAACATACCAATAATAAAATATTTTAGCAAATCACGTAACAAATGTACAAGCTATACCAACAGAGAAGGATTAATCTGTCACAAAGTGCATCATTCAATTATTGTTATTGTTTTACTTTAGTAACTTTAGTATGTTTAATGAATATGAAACCCCAACCGAGTTAGAATAATAAGTTTCAAGTTAAGACATTAAGACCTAATAGCGTATAAAGATCTATTTTTATATAGAAATATTATGCGTGTTTACCTAACGGCATAGTTGATTGCTATTTTCCCAACGTTGAATTACTTTACGATCTACGTAACGTAGTAGAATAAATTGACAGTGCTTAATTTCGAATCTTCAACCGGTTAGTTGCGTGGAAAATCAATGAAGAAAAACCGACACTGTTTTCTAGATAAAAAAAGTCAAAACTTCAAATTCACAGACAAGTCAAAATATAATTATATTTATTTATAGCAGAATGCATACCCATTTAAAACTAAGCAATAAATTAAAACTTTACACCACCAAAAATATATAATATATAAATGCAAATAAGCTAAAGGTGCAGATTGAAAGCTGAAATCAATAAACCGGTCTGGATTTCAGATTTATAATAATAATAATTAACATTACTTTCGTTTGAAATAATATTACTGTCCCGTTCATTTTTGCGCCTTTACAACATAGCATTGAAAATAGAATACAAGTTACAGGAAATTAGAGATGCAAAGAAAACATTAGTCTCTTAACATCTGACACCTTAACTAAACACTGAAGCAAAAGTGAAAATGGAAAAATAAAAGTGAAACGACACCACAAGGCGCAAAACAATAAAGAATAGAACCAAGAAAAAAATTAATGAATTTTGTCAGTAATTATTATTGTTGGCTGTTGCTGGTTGCGCTATTAGTTGACTCAAGTTAGCCAAATATGAAATGATAAAGCAAACCCAAAAGTCAAAAGTGAAAGAAATTCTTTGAACACAGATTTACAATATTTTGGCAATTCTTAACATTCCATAATATTCCATACTATGATTGACCATTGACTGTCAATTATTGACAAAATATCTGAGCCTCGGCCACAATCACAAAACAAACAAAGCAAATCAGTCTATGTGGTCTGCGAGCTAGACACAAGAATCTAAAAGTTATATATTTATTTATTAAAATTTTAAAATTTACCATTAACCATGTACATAAAGTACAGCAAAGCTGTTCGCCACGGAATGGGGGAATCCTTCTCTGACCTCTATGTTCAGTTCCTGTTCCAACAAACAGAAGAGACGCACAAACTAAGTACTAACTGGGACTAAAATAACAAATTTATATATCTCTGGACATTAAAAGCTAACTACTGACTACAGGACATGATAACGTAAACATTCTCCAGCTTATAAAACTTTATACAACAAATTCTAGTGACGCCGATTCGGTGAAAAGCACTGGACGTCAATTTTAACCTTTCATTTTCGAAATTTCAAAAGAAAACTATGAAAACTTTGATTGTGCGTGGTGATGAAAAGTAAACTTTACTTTTACTATAATACTAACGCTTGTAATTTAAAGTAACCTCTTTCCTATAGTGGTATTGTAATCGCAGTAAAAAGATATCTTGATAGGTTAAAAGTGGAGTAATGGAAGCTGGAGAAGCTTCTGATTTACATGGTCTTTTTACTTGCTGATCAGTGTACATCCAAATAACTTGATAGTCCCGCCTAACAAGATGCCGATTCAGTAGACATGTCTCATAAGGTCCTCCGTTTGCTAATAATACATTGATGCCATATTCAGATCACGTAGGGGTTTCAATATGCTTCGGTAAATGGAGGACCGGAAGAAACGCGTCCATTCAATAATTTACACAGCACCAGAATGCACCACATTCAGACCACACCGTCCACCACCACAGTCAATTCAGTACTAAAAGGAGCTGAGTGCAGTGTTCAACTACGCACTTTCATCCTCGCATTTAACTCATTGATAGTAACCCATTGAAGGATTCTTTATGAAACACTGCCACCAGAAAATCTGAATTGCCGTGAAGATGAAGCGAGTGTATCCAATCGCCCAGTCACAAAGCAGACTTTTGCGCAAAATGGTGCGCGGTTGCTTTATTTTAGTTCATCTATAGTAATTGTACGTGGTATGCAGCCGTGAGGGTTTGGGCCGGTGCGGTGACGGAAAATCACACCAATTAAAAATTGTTAAAATACCTGTCACTGTCGTAATGATAGACATGTAATATAATTTATGTCAATAAGTACGCTTCTTAATTTCGAGTTCCATCTCTGCCTGTCTGTAACGCTCACAAAATTTCCTTATGATTATGGATCTCAGGAACGGATAACGATACTAGGGATACCCTCTGGCGAGGTGACAGACAGCATGAGTGTACATGGTACGGGTATATAGTCTTACGAAAACTTACGAAATATTATTTGCGTAAAACCAAGCAAAATATCACCCTCCGTACTATTTAGTCTTTTGCTCTTTTAGACTTTTTTTTATTTCTAAGAACTTTGTAAAGGGTCTATTTCCTTCCTCCGAGACTCATTTTCATGGCAAGTTCGTTCGCACTTCTCACTGTACGTTTAAACCAGCTAACAAAAGTTAGACGGATTTAGTGAATGACATCATCCATTCACATAAGATTGCTCGAACAATTCGTTTCAGGAATATTGGGCATGAAATGCTCAGACGCGTTTATGCTGACCACTTCTATTCTTTAACTTTTTCCACCGACGCGACGCCGTCGAGAACTGACGGTTTTGTCTTAATTTCGGCGGAGGCCGTCTTGGCTGAGGGCTCAGGTATGAAAGTTCCTATGTTGTGTTTCGCAGTGATTTGCACCGGCGCTCTGCCGATGCAAATCATATTTATATTCGCGCAATGATTTGATTTCAACTATTCAGTCACTCTTAAAAATTTAAAATTAAATGTTCTCTGTCATCTGTTCTTCGTATTGTAATTTGCGATTTTTATGTATTCCTAATTCTTTCAAACATTTAAAATTATGGCAGTGGATGGTATCTTTGGAAAGGTTTAGGGACTTTAGGGTACGTCAACTGTTTTTCATTCTTCAGTTTCCTTTAGTATTCCTTCATGTTAACGTTGAAAAATGACATCAAAAGCGCGCGTGATGATTGACAGTGGTAAGTCATTTTTTTAGGAAACCCCAACCCCTTCCAACATTGAGCATACAGCATACTAAGTATAATAATTTAGAAATTTTTGGATCATTCAAGTCGCAACTGGCAAGTACTAACAACTAACAAAGTAGTCGTTAGTTGTTAGTGAAGATTATAATTTTGTTGTTTGTAGACGAATTCGATTTATAATTTATTTATATTTGTTGTTTGTCATGTAACACAATGTTGAATGTAGTATATGGTTCTTATGTTCGTTTCACTTTGATTGAACTTCTGACTTTCCAACACCCAACGTCCACCAACCTCGTTTTTAGTGGTGAATGTGGTTTTTAATTTGGGATTTGCCATTTATTTCTAGATTCAGAGTCAAGTGGTGACAATGAAGAACGGTACGATTTTAAACGGAAAAAGAAAAGAGATGAAGATGCTGCTGAATGCATTGACAGCAAATACATTGACAGCAAAACGATAGTCTATGATTTAAAGAAACAATATGCGGTTTCTGTTCCTAAAACAAACGGATTTCATTCTAGTTCCACTTCGACATGCTCGAGCAATAATAAAAGACTTTGTGTAGAAGAACGTAGACGGAAATTTGAAGCTGCTAATAAAAATTTCGTAAAGCTACCCACTGGTGATAAACTGACAATGAAAGCGAAAGTCAGTGATAATAACAACGAACTTCAGGTTAGCTTTATAATAATTATTATTCTTGCAATATAACGCTTCCTGTTCTTCAACTTGTGTTCTTTCAGTTATTTATTGTATGCATAACACACAAAATTCAATTTTATGTGTTTTCCCAGAGGATAAAAAAGCCTATCGACAGTTTGACAAGCAATAAAATAAACCTAAACAGTCTAAAGAAAATGGAGGAAATAATAATAGAAGATGATAAATTGGCTAGTGAGGTTGATAAAGGAATGGAGTTGGCCCTCAAGAATTGGAATTGGACTTCCCAGGTTTGAAACATAATGCTAAAATGCTAACTTGCTACCAAACGTGTAAAGCTTCCCCTTAAGTTTATTTTCAATTGTTGACAAACTTCCTTACAGGAAATCAAGTTGGATACTGACGTTAGTTGGCTCCCACCTAAAGTCTCTCCTCCTTTGGATAAGAAAACTTTATTTAGTTGGCAGAAATTGGGCCCTGATAGTCTCAGTACAAAAGAAGATCATCACTTTTGTAATCCAAAGCTACTGGACACGCTTTTTGAGTTAAAAGTATGTTATTGTGATAGTGATAGTAATAAAAATCATAAGTTAGGTATCTAAATAATACAATGCATATGGAATTGTTATAATTAAATTAAGTATTCATTCATCGAACTAAAAATGTTCTTTTTGTAGACCTTATTAGGAAAAATGAAGGATTCAGACATCAAATCTGCCCGGAGTAGGAGTAATCCATATGAATGTATAAAGAATGGCGTCTTTTTAAATCGGGCAGCTATGAAAATGGCAAATATAGATGCTATTCTAGGATTTGCCCTTACAGAACCAAAGACTCAAACTGGAGACCCAGTTTTAGGTCCTAATGATCTTCTATACTTCGCAGACATCTGTTCTGGGCCTGGAGGCTTTACAGAGTAAGTCATTTAACATAAGTCATGTTTTATTATTATGACAAATTATACATAAGTAATATGATAAAATTGTAATAACATATTCATGTGTTTATGCAGATATGTTCTTTGGAGGAAGAAGTGGGATGCGAAGGGGTTCGGATTTACGTTGAAGGGCGAACTTGATTTCAAATTCACTGAGTTTTTTTCTGGTCCTCCTGAAAGCTTTGAGGCTTACTATGGTATGTAATATGCATGATAATTAATTATGCTATCACTGTAATTATCATAGTTTGTTATTTGTGTACTGATTGATTAGTGATTACGTTAACATTTTACTTTTACTACTGTTCTCATCATCTAAAGCATTGCTACAAGACACAGTACTATGACATAATAACGCTTAGTCTATGCTTAGCCATAGAAAATAAAAGAGTTGTTAGTACTTACAATATTTTTTAGATATTGCTGTACTATGATAAGTACAAGTGTATATATTATTTTGTATATTATATAGGCATGGGATTTATGGTTATAAAGGTGATTGAATGATGGTGTAATATTTTACACGATCACTTGTCTGACTTTATTTTTATGTTATTGATCTTTATAAAGGACCTGCCAATGATGGAGATATTTACAATCCGAATAACTGTAGAGGCTTCATCAAACATGTAATGAGCAACACAGAAGGTCGTGGGGTCCACTTTTTAATGGCAGACGGGGTAAGGCTTCCTTCATGTGTTCATAAATTGCAATAAATTATGGCAACAAATCTTGTAAATATTATTGTGTGTTTTTACAGGGATTTTCAGTTCGAGGGCAAGAAAACCAACAAGAAAGTCTAAGTCACCATATTTGCCTATCTCAGGTTTTGTATGGGATTGGCCTTATTAGAGCTGGTAATTAGCTTAATACCTGAAAATATACCCGAAAATATATATGATACTTGCTTTGTTTAATCCTTTTGGAAATCTGTATCTAACCATTGGCTAACCACTCAATTAAAAATTAAAATTATATTAACTCAGGAACATAGTTACATTGGAGTGACCGAGTGGCTGGATAAGTTTTTCAAAGTGGTTTTGCCAATTTGCGGTTAATATTTTGTCTCACTCATGTGTATGTAATGGGGTTATTGTTTTGTTATAGGCGGGCACTTCGTTTGCAAAATATTTGACTCATTCACTCCATTCACAGTTGGTCTCATCTACCTTCTCTACAACAGCTTTGATCTCGTTTCTATAATTAAACCTGTTACCAGTCGTCCTGCTAATTCAGAGAGGTATATTGTGTGTAAGTGGAAACGCGACAAAGACAAAATCATGCCTATTTTGGAATATCTTGCAAAATGCCATGAAGACATGTGGGATGCTAGCATAAAAAAGACATCCAACACAGTGATCGAGGTGGTTCCTATCGAAGTCCTCAAAAATAATATTACCTTTTTTCAGTACATGTTTAACTCAAATAACTTCATAGCTGAGAGTCAAATTGAAAACCTACGGAGGATATTTGCTGTTACCCGTGATAAGAATTTGAAGACAGAACATGAAGATGAAATCAAAACTAAATGTTTAGAATTGTGGAAGTTACCTGCAACAATAAAGAAAATGCTCAGTGTCGGTCCTGCACCAAGGTTTAAAAACCTAAGTGGAGCTTACGATCAAGGTATGTGATTTATTTAAAGAAGTGTGATTTATACCAAGATATACATGCCATAAAAATTGTGTTTTTCTACAGAATTTGTGCAAAAAGGTGAAACAGAGCTGAATTTAGATCTCATCCGAAGTGTTTTTAAATCTCCATATGACTGGCGTTGCGTAGTTGTAGAAGGCAGTAAAACCGGCAGTTGTAGGGGATTTTATCTATGTAAGTTTTCTTTGTATCTCATTGCATTATAATTATGAAGTTGACACTTATTTATGTTTTAAAATTCTTTTAGCGCTTGGAGGGACAAAGATTTTTTTCTTTCGAGACAATGAGTGGCATAAAACAGACATCCCCTTTTCCATGTGTAAAGACACAGTCGTATACGGCGAAATAGTTCGAGAGGTGGACAATAACGGTGGCAAAGTTGTACCGGTTTTTCATATCATTGATGGAATGGTTTTAGGTGGCAAAGATATAAGAAGCCTCCACTATACTCAGCGGTAATTTTATATTTGTAGCTTTTATTACAAGCTATTTTGGTAGGACGTTGAAACTCGTAATAATATTTTATGTGAATAAAATTATCACATTATATATGTTCTTTCATTTTAGGCATGAAATGTGTGTTAAGTTCTCTAAGGCCATTCACTCACCAACTTCTAACATGATGTCAGTTAGCGTGAAAAATCCTATTCGTATGGAAAACATAGGAGACTTAATTGAAGGGTTAGCAATTCTGTTACATTTTCAGATGACCATTTTAAGGCAAATTGCTGCATTAATAACGTTTTATGATCGTAAACTAATTTTTTAGATTAAAGTACAAATTTATTAAAGACGCCGGTGGTGGAACTTCGTCCTCGTCACTAGTAGCACCGATAGATCATACAGATGAAACATCTGCCGTCATTAAACCGGCTGGAATACTTTTGCTAAAGATAACTAAAGGTCAGTAATTGGATATTAATGACTTAAAAAACGTATTAACTGAGTACATCTTAATCTTAAATTATATTTTAGATCCATGGTTGATGTCATGCAGCCGTTCTGCTCGCCGTAAATATTGGTTCAACACTCTAAATGGAGAATCAACCTTCGAGGTTGTCGAAGGTGCTATTGCAGATTTCTTGTAAGTATGCATGACAGAAATATATAATAAATATCGGTAATAAATAGGTAGGTAGGTAGAGGATAAGACGATGATTCATTCATGAATTTCCATGATGTGTACAAAACGGAGAAGCCCTTGATATGATGTTATTATTTCTTCATGAACTTTCTCCTATTTGGTGCAGGTTTACAATGAATAATCGAATGATCTGGTGGTGGACGAAAAATATGAAACTCGCCCTTAAATCTCCATCGAGCGAAACAACAGTGGAGACTGACAAGTCAACAATCCAGGTTTACCACATAATGGATCATATAAACTCAATTATTCCTCACAAGTGATAAGTACTTTTTAGGAAATATGTTGACCATTCGTACAAATTTATGTGAATTGCACAGGCCGTAGGCGTAGTAAATATTTTTTGTATTGCTCGAGTCAGCACGCCTGTAAACGGTACAAATCAGTTTAACTTGATATACAAATTATTATTTGAATGTTTATTCTCTATTCCTTTTAAATGTACAGTATTATATGTGATATTTATTAAGTTTTTTCTCTCTAGTTATAAATAATATTTTACAGTCAAAGAGTTTATAGTTTTTTTGGAAAGGGATAATGAAATAGTAATTTTTGAGCTGATTATGTTGGATAGAACGAATTGAAACAAATTAATTTAGTTCTGCAAAATAGCCGTTTGAATTTGATCCCGTAATTTGTAATGTTTTTATTAGTTACAAGGATCAGCAGAAGAAAGGTTGAGCGAAAGACGATCTATTGTGTTATGGTAGTCAAAGCTTTATTATTATTGTTTTTGCACATTCTACCGAATTTCATTCCTACTGAGAGTATTATTTGATATAATAATATCCTGATTAAAGGCAGTTCAATTTAAGTTCTCTCAAGTTTTGCATAATTTTAAAATGATACTCTAAAAGAACTTTGTGTTCAAATCGAAGATCTATGAATTGTCTTGCAGTAGCAAAGGCAGCTTACATTTAAGTCATCACAGTGATATAAATATATATAAAGTATTAAAGTATTACCTATACTTACCGTCTTAAATGCTAGTTAGGTTTGGTGTTGGTAGCTAGATAGAGTGTACATATGGATTTCCAGTTTTGTCTGCAATTAGCATTAGTACCAATACCAACACAATTAAATCTCAGTGACAGCAAGTCAATTTTGAAAGACACCAGTTAGTTATTATAGTCATTTTTTGTATATAGTTTCCACTTAGCCTAGTTTGTTTGATAGTCATAATAATAAATATACTATGTCATGTATATTATTTTGAAATTGCTGATTATGATCAATAATTAAATGCTTCTATGAGTCCATCCACTTGCCAAAACTTAAGTATACGGGCTCTATAGAACTTATTTACATAATTATCGTACGATATTATCAGTAATTAATTTAGTGGGTAGAACTTAAAGTTACCATTTACATTAGTCATACATATACCAGTAATAGCATTAGTTTACATTATTCCACAGTTATTGTTATTATACAGTTGTATACGCGATAAATAACGTCGACTATTTAGATTTTGTAAAATTGACCGTAGCGAATTTATTGTGCAATAAGAAATGTTTAGTTAAATTGCTTACTTAAACCTCAGTTAATAGAACGTGGATAAGTAATGGCAGCGAAAGACGAATTAAAACGAAGAAAATACAAACATGAAACGCTAAGAAAGAAAATTATCTTAGGTAAGAAAAGCTTCCAAGTGTAATTGTTATGATTCCAAATATAAAAGTTTAAATTAGCGAATGTAGTTAGTAAAAACAAAATTATTGCAATTATTATTATGACAAAGACTACTATACCTAAATAATTATACTATGTGATTTGCTATTGGTGTTAGAGGGTGTAATTATGAAATAATCTAGTAATAAGATAATATTATTATCGTGACGAATGTTAGTCCTAAATTCTACTGTACATTGAATTGACAAGTATTGTTATAAAAGATTAAATGATTTCAGCCATTAGGTGATAATTGTAAGTTTAAAAAGTATTGTTATACAAAATGTTACTAAAGATGCTCCTGTACTTTGGCTACTTAGATGCATGTAATTGGAAAGACAAATAATATTGTCACTTGACGATGCGATCTATTGATGTACAATCATCTTATAAGAGCAATAATTACTAATGTCAGTTTTGTAATATGAAGACGGGAAAGTATAAGAAAAATTATAAGAATAAGTGCTACTATTGTAAGTACGCCACATTTTCCCATTTTCTAACTAAATATATTCCTCTGTTGTTCACTTATTCAGTATTTAACGCTATCACAATAACTTTTTGGAATAAAGTGTTTTCTACAGAAGTGGAGGATAAATCAAAGTCGCTAATGTGGCCAGTCTTTAGTTTATGTGTCTTAGATATTAATTATAATATTAATGTGATTGTTTATCATGATGACTGGACTAATGAATACTCTACACTTACACTGTAAAAAATAAAACTATTGGTGGTCATTTGGATAAAATGCGCATTGCAAAGTTTTTACTTTTGCATGGGTATATAGTTAAATCCTAGCATCCTTGTTTTATTGTTTTGTACTTCCGTCGTAATTTGCGACAAGATGAATTGACATCCAACTATAATAGGTGCACAAGTAATTTAATCGATGGGTACTAATCTACTAATATAGTCCATTGTTTATTGATACGGGGATGGCAAAGAAAATTGGAATAATTAACGTTACAGAAGCCCTGGGCCTAATGGAGTAAGCATGTACCAACGTATCATGGATGGATTTCTAATATTATTTGACATGTACATGTTTGTTTACTTGATTATTAATGATTATAATGATTATATAATTTTAGTTCATGCATAGTACATACATGTTACATACATTATATTCGCACTGACAAGACAAGAGTAAAATGATACACTTTTTTACTGATAGTTCCTAATCTATTTTAGCGAGGTTTGCGAGCTACATGGTTCTCTCTCAAGGATGTACTGAAAAAATTAATTTAGTAAATAGTCATTTCTTTTATCTCTTTTGCATTGTAGGTAGCTCGGTAGCTGGCTGCTTTGAATCCCAATGTTTTGTTAGGGCTATTGTATTTTGCTATTGCATATATTAAGTTGGGTGAGTAAGAACGTGTGGCATCGTTAGCAATTCCAAGTTCCTAGCTAAAAAATAATTAATATTGGAATTGCTAAAGCTTTTTTAACTTCTTATAAATTACAAGCTAGTAACAATAGATAGAACTGACAATTAGGAAACAAGCATTTAAATGACCTAGAATTAGAATAGAATAGAATCGGTCTGCATCTGCAACTCGTACTCATGTGATTGAATATTAAGTAAGATTAGTTGAGTTGAGATTTGAGATTGTACGCGCGTGTGTACTGTGTAGATTATGCAGAATGCAGATACAGCAATGAAAAGCAAAACAAGTTTCTAAAATGGTTAGGTAATATAATATCAGATCCATATGAATACTTAAAAGGATTTTCGAAGACCAAAAGCGTTATATAATTATTTATAATAATAATAGTCTGGCACTTTGCCTATAGCTTGCTTTGCCTGACAATGCGACAATGAAAATGAAACACAATATAATGTTATGTATGTATAGCCTTAGGTAGTCGAACCACGTCTGTCTAAATCTCACTGTCTCAGAATTTAAAGCTACAAATGCAGGTCTGGTCTGTCTATACTTCGTCTATATGAATATGTGGTCGTACCTTCTGTTCTGTCCTTAATATTTTGAGTGCATGAGATGATGAGAATAGTATAATTGTAAAGTATAGTTATGTGAATGTGGCAATTGCAAAAAGAATGTTTCGTCACCGTCACAAAAACAGTTTATCTATTAATGATTAGCACTAATGGACATCACATAAATGCATGACCATGAGGAAAGAGTGTACTTATGTTCCATACAAATATACAGGCCAGTCCACATGCCCCAATGTGCATCACTTTACACTTTAACATAGTTTCATTCATGTCCTTATAGTAATATACCCCACTAGTCAACCCAACTATACCCAACCCATCATCCTATTCAACTCTACGTTCTACAATTTACCTGATGTTTGTTTGATGCAATGCAGCGAGATATGTAGCTAAACCACGTTCCAGAAACAATTTCAAGGTTCACCATCAGTTAGCAGCTAGACTCGGTCTCACTCACATGAACATGAACTAACTGTTGGCCCAGTAAAGTCAAAATCTACTATAAAAAGTTTTTGTGTTTACAACGTAATTTCTAAAACTCTTCTATCTTCCTCTACACGAAGAGATTGAGACGGAAATAAATAATTATGCCATTTTAGTGGCCAGATTTTCAGTTTTGTTTGATATACATTTACGTGACTACATATAATATAAGGGAGGGTAGAGAAAGCAGTAAGCTTTGTTGATCTCTAGACTCTAGTCTTCTAGCATAGGAAAACATACTCACATAATATATGTATGTAGATATTTTCATAACAAAACCAATAATCATAAGTAAATCAATATAGGTATCAATATAGGATTAAAAATATTACAGAACTTGTATACCATTCGTGATACTACTTACTACGTGAATTGCAGTTTTGTGGGATTAATCCTTTTCTGACTGACACAACTTTGCCGATATAAACGAAGATATGAGTAAAGAGAATAAAATAGACACGGACTTATTCAAAAATCGTTGAGCTATTGTAAGTGTTATGGCAGAAGAGGGATCTCAAAGAATTTCAGTTCGAATTTTGTTCTTTGCTCAAGCAAGAGAGCAAACTAAACTTCGAGAAGCGAATCTGGAATTGTCAAATAAACCAGCCACTTACACTGCTAGAACTCTGCTGAGCAACATTGTGGAAAGTTTTCCTCGACTTAAACCATTGGAACAGTGTCTCATCTTAGCCCAGAATCAAAAGTACCTGGATTATCAATCTGAGGAATATATTCATATCAATGCTAATGACGAATTGGCAGTGATTCCTCCCATCAGCTCAGGTACGTGACATACCCTACTTTTCGTTTTCTTTTTTCCTAAAAAATGGATATTACATTATTATTAACCCAATTATCTATGCATGTTCATGCATACTTGCTAGTTGCTAGTTGCTTTATGTACTTACAAGAAAATTGCTTATGCATGTGGAACTCATGGAAGCATCATGAAGAGAGAAAATTAAGCTAGCATCTAATTTTATGATTATCTTTTTCAGGTTGAGTGAGACAGTTTTTGGAACTGTGTTTGTTGCACTACTATTTCGTAGGTACAACAATTACAATACAACCTA
>JABASI010001555.1:0-24209 GCA_019776505.1 Tomocerus nigrus
TAAATGATATTATGATGATGTCGGATTATATAGTTAAAAAGGGCTAAAAAGACAAATTGTCTAGTTTCCCTTTTGTTTATATGAGGAAGAGAGTCGAGTGGCTGAGTAATGGGATTGTTGAGTCGTGGCTAAATGGAAGCAGAAAGGAAAATCGGATGCAAATAACAAATCCAAACGAGCTCTTCAGACTCAAGTAGTTTTTTATTTTAGGCCAGAGTGGTTTTCTACTTAATGCATTTGATTCATGTTTCAGATTTGATCTCTCTGTCATGCTTTCAGAGTAAAGCAAAAAGACTCTTCCAAATCAGATAATATTTTAAGAGTATTTGATAGGATAATAGAGTACGACTGCACGATATGGGGTTTCCCGCTACCTTTTTAGTTTTGAAGTTTTGCTATTATATAGGTATTCGTATTTAGATAGGTACTTCACTTTCTCCTCTTTGTGATCATTTGAATTGATACTTCGGTTTTCATTTATAAAAGATGCGACATTATGTAAGGAGTTATGCATAGGTTGGAAAGTAAAATTGTAAAATTCGTCAACTATATAAGTTAGCACCGAGTAGTTATACGAGTTCCATTTTTTGGCTCACATCTCAGTTCTGTTCATCGAAGAGACAGTATTTTTGAAGGACGTATTTATGCTCCCGGACTTATTAGAGAAAGTCTTCTCGTATGAAAATTAATGAGAATGAAAATGAGATTGGCCTTCTTCCGACTGCTGCTTAGTGGAGGAATTGCTTTTAGCGAGATATGCACAGCAAAATATAATCATAATTAGGAAGAACACTGCTTCACATCTTAAATCCTCCTGGGAATCCATTACAATGTTAGAGATGTAAAGATTAATCATTTCCTGTGCACAGCAAGACTTTTGTATTTACCGTACACAAGGAGAGGAGAAAGGAGGAGAGTGAAAGCTGGGAAGTCCGTAATTGCCTTCCAATTCTTTTGTAGATAGGAGGACATACATTGACTGCACTGTTACTGTTACGAAGGAATGTAAAAGTAGGAATGGAGCTATAAGCTATAACATCCTCCTTTATGAGCCAGTTGCTATTAGTAGTCCCTATTATGGGGATTCCAATAATAATAATCAGATAGGTTATTGCTCAGTGGCACGAACACGACGCCGTAATATTTGTTAGCACAGAAAGCCATCTCTTTGCTCATGTCTAACAAGATTCGGCTTTATAAAGCAATAATAGTGTACAGTTGAATGAATATGAACTCCATTGTAAATTAAGTCACTCTTCTCCATGGCCGTGTGAACGGACTCCAGTAGTACAACTAATGTGAATTCTAAAGTGATACAATAGGCACCATTATGCTAGAGAAAGAGAGAGAGTGTCCTAGTTAAATATATCATATTATCCAATCTACAGGGTCCTCATTTACATCCCGCGTCCCTCACGGCGCTACACAGACTCATATTTATGATGGAATTATGAAACAGGATATTTCCTAACAAGGTCGACCTTCACTTACATCGTGTCACTCTTAGGCAACAACTATCATAGCCAACGTTTTTAGATAATTCCTGTTACTGATTTTAGACGTAAGTAACCAATTTGAAGATATGCTCTCAAAAATGATACTATAGGAATAGGAATTGTACATATTTTTCTACTGACAATACATTCTTCAATCCAGGTAGGTACCTTCCCACTTTGGCTGCCCTAGAATTCCCTATATACTTATCTGCCCTAAAATATATGCAGATAAATAGGTCAGAATGTAGAATGTCTGTATAATTTTCGTCTTTGGAGACTGAATGCTTGCAGGTACTGTCTTCCTGGCAAATAATGTCAAGTAGCAAATACTACGTGCATCAAATCCTGTGGCAATCAAGCTGAGCCGTTAGACGAATTATAAAAGAGTGCGTAATAGAAGGCAGTAAACACTTGTGCAAGGGATTTGCGAAAATGTGTAGGGTAGAAGTTTGAATGTAACCCTGAACATAGTTGTGACTTGCCTAAAGTTTTTACTGTTAGGGAAGGCTGTAGACTGTCTTGATTTCTGTGGAGGGAATGACAGGAGAAAATTGCTGTTGGCTGTTGGCGACTGAGGAGAAGGCACTAATAAATACATTTAATGCAACTACGTGCCACATTTCTCTAATGTGTGTAATGTAAATGTATCTTGGCTTGGCATCTCAAATGTATTCCTAGATGAAATAAAACTCATTCCAGACTTGCAGTTGGAGTAGGCTGAAGGCAGCAGGCTGTAGGGACCCCTACTAGTCCTACTTTCATCCAACAGACAATGGACTGTATAGGAAACTCAACACATGGCTCAATGTAGAAACAGAGAATTGTCTCTTCGGATTCCTAGACGCCATTTCCTCCGAATTGTTAGACTAATCTCTCCTTACTACTGTTGTCTCTATCGTTGAATTTATTTATATGCAAAAAAGAGCAACTATAACGACGCCTTTGGGCTTTACCAAATTTAGAAACAGGACGGAGAATGCTCGCTCGACTTCTTTAGACTTTTGTCCGACGGGCTTTTGTCTCTTAGGTCAGTTCCGTTCGTTAGCTTAGAAATCAGAGGCTTCTACGCAAAAAGCTCTTTCGCGAAATCTTGCCCTACATACTTCTCTTCAGCTCCAATTGATATTTAAATTGCGATGAAAGTGTATCATGTTGCATCCCAGGATTCCCCTTTTCCTAGCCTAACTAGTAACTAGAGCAGTTGTTTTGGTGGCAGTTAAAAGTGTTGAATTACCAAGTCAAGTGTGAAGTAAGCTTGGATTGTGCCTCGGTAAATAATTGGCGAGAGAAAGCAAACAAACAAGAGAGTTCGACAAAGCGTGTAATTCCAAAGTGTAGGTGCCTATGTATACATTCACAGTTCGTATTTCCATAGATTTCAATCAGAGATAATACACGGGCGGAAATGCTCCCAATTTGCATAGTTTACGGTAGATAAGCAGTGTTGTTAACCGCATGCCTCACGCCATGCAACGCATCCGCTCCAGAACAAAACCCAAAACCGAATTATTCTAAACCTTGCAGATTTGCGTCATTGTTGTTGTTGGTTAGTTACACTGCACTCACATCACATTGTATCAATTATTTACGACCTACAGGAAAACTAGTAATCTCCTGCCAATAAAAATCAAAGTTGCAAAACTTTGGACTACCAACGACGAGTATCTTAACACGATGTCCGTATATTTAATTGGACGATAGCGGCAAAAATTATTTTTAGCTTAATTATGTGATTACAAATTACAATTGCAAATGTTCCTTGAGCTGCAATAATTTTCATTACTTAAAATAATGAAATGAGTCATTCTTTTAAGAAATGCCTGTAGTACATTATGTATATTATAATCTAGGCTACGATAGAGCACCTGCACGTGCTCTATAGTATTTAGTGACAGTAACCCGTTACTACGTACCATAGAGCATCTAATATCATTTCTAATAATAAAAGATGCTCTATGGCAGCTAATTACCATAGAGCACGTGCAGGTGCTATATCGTAACTCGAGTTACATTACATAATATGTATTTCCTTTGTATTCAGCGTAATCATTTGTTTATATTAAACTTTTTTTAAATTAGAGGAGATTCTGCTTTTCGCGTTTGTTGTACATAAGTCAGATGGTTACATCTAAGTAATAGAAAAGGTCTGTGGTATTTTCGGTGGGGAATGATTAGAGAGATCCGGGATTGCCGTGGGAGTTTAGACTGCGAGGTACATTGAGGAATGGGGCGGAAGGGAGTGGGGGCAGTGGCGGTATTTTCTGGTTCTGGGTTGACGTGGAGAATGATGTGGTGTGATGTGGATGCTCTCATCATCTTTTCTCCCGAAACAAATTACTGGCGTTAGCTGTAAACTGAAGAGATGTTTGGAGAGAAAGCCTCTGCTGCCTACCCGCTTATGACTTTCTCCCGTCCTTTGTTCGAGCAGATTGGCAAATGTCTATCCACCTACTTAGGCCTCGTATAGCCTACCTACCTCCCTACTTATCCGAGCTAGCTTACAAAGGAGAGCTACGTTCAAAGAATATTAAATGATGTTAACAAAAGGGATTTTGCTTGTCGGGAAAGGCAGCAATAATGTAGTGGCTTTGCTAATGGAAAATGTATATTCTTAACACCAACCTACTTCCCGATGCATGCATAGCTAGCAGCTACACAATTCTGTAGGGCCTTACATTTTACAGTTCCCTACAAAAGCCACACACACATACATGTTGTTTTGTAATGGGTGGAAGTGGGAAGTGGAGAAAGCGCAGTTGGGAATATAAAAAGTTGTGATTGCTTAACGTCTTCTAACTGGATTGAAGTCAGAGGAAAAGTAAATTGAATTTAATGTCTATTTTTATACTGGTTAACCAAGTGTAACAGAGGACTTGAAGTTGAAGGCTTCAGCAAAGCCCGGATTAGTGTCGTACGATTTTGAGGGAAATGAAAAGGAAATTCCTACTTACTATTTTCCAAGGAGTGTAACAAGACGTATAGTATACTTAGCATTTTTAGTGCATCGTGAATATGTGAATGAAAGACTTGTTGTACACGTGTACATGCGCCACACGCTCAATTCCTCATTCGGAGAAAGTAATTCATTCTATTTGTCAATAGAGAAATTACTTAAAAAGAAAGTAGGCACTAAGTTGTTGAAGCGAAGCACGGGCACTCATAACATAACATGACAAGATAAGACAGAAACAGATGGAAAGAGAAACGCAGCAGGAAAGAACATGAGACTTATGGAAATTTTAAAAGAAAGTTGTGGGGATTGTGAATAATCACTTTTTACATGTTGCATGCTCACAATGGGATAGGATTTTCATGAATACTACGCTAAAACTTTCTTTTCTTGTAGGCTTTCTCTTGCTATATTTACCGCCACGAGAAGAGTAACCTTCAAATAATAATTCTCGAAAAGCAACTCCGGAGAAAACAGTTTGGCTTTGTTGGCATATGCGATGCAAGGAGAAACTTTTTGTTTTTGGCATTTTGGTCACACTTCGCCTGTCAACTTCATGCTGAGGGAATACCGGGTTACAGAACTAAAAGCGAACAGTAGGAGAATTGCATATTAAATGTACATGGGTACCTTTGTGTAACAAGTAAAAAACTATCCCGTCACTTCTTTTACAAATAATATATCCTCAGAGAAAACCTATTAGTCTTTTCAAGAAGATATTGACCGTCTTATTTAAATTGAAAAGAGAATGATAGAAAATGAACTACTGAAAAATTAGTTTACGAAATCTAATTTTGACAAGATTCTGATGAATAATTCGTGTACTACGGGAACACTCAGCCAAAGAAATATATTTCAATGCTTTCTCCACTTCTTATTATTCCAAGAGTAGAACTTCATCAAAAATCAAAAACTGCCATGAAAAACAATATACCAAAGTATGGGAGAGACTACCACATGCAAACTACACATACAATACTGCACTCCCATTGTATGAAAAACGCAGTTGCGAAAAATTAATTTTATTGACGTTTTGAAGGGAGAAAATATAAACTTCACATTCCAGACCATAGCAGTGTTTTTTTTTTTAAGTTTTAGCGTTCTTTCGTTCCTGAGATCCATATCGCACATTTTTTCTATCGACGAACACAGATGGATATTTCGCATAAAGCACAGTTCCTATACTTAATACTGTAAAATTGTAAACCAAATCATATAAAAACAATAAAAAGTACCGGAATGACTCCAATTACCTTGACCTAGTGACCTAACTTTCCATCAGTAACTTCCTTTTGACCTCAGTGGTACCCAAAAGATAGCCGGAGAAAACGAAGAGAGTAGTACAGTGTAGTGCGATAGCAATTTAAAAAAATCCTGAACAATTTGAAAGAAGAAAACATAAACTTGACATTCCCAAAGATCCTATTAGTGTTTTAAAAAAAGATTGAATGAAATCTTATTCCGTTCCTGAGATCCATATAAGGGAATTTTGTGGCAGACAGAGAAACAGACAGAATGATCATTCGCATAATTGACCGTTCCGTTACTTAATAATAGGTCCCTGCCACCATAGCCATAGCATACGAAGCGTTCCCAATAAGACGTTTTCCTATATCTAGTTGAACGGAAGCAATTAACAATTTAATTTTTAAAGGACATTGACTTCACCAACTATGATCAGAAAATCAATGAAAATTAGTTTTAATTACAATTTCCTGCAATGTGTACCCTGATTTTATGAAACTTGGAGAATTGAATTAGTTGTAAGGAATAGGACACATGATCTTGTCGCTTTTAGGTTTGCTCTTCGAGAGAGAAAGCACGATGTACGCATAGGCCTGTAATTTGTATAGAATTGATTGAGATCAGTCAGAGGAAAGACATCTGTTTGCAATAGGTACCTAGTTTACTTTCCCTGATTGAAAATCTGCTTAGCTTAATGGGTTTTTCCTGCTGACTATAGAATTCTTCGTCAAAGTACAAGCAGCATTGTCTTAACGATGTGATAGGGTGCTTTTGGCATGACGAAACTCAAGAGCGGGATTATCACCCAGGAAAATGTTTCCATCACGAACTTCGCTTTTTATAATTTCAATCTTGTAAGCAGGATTTCTTAGGAAAGGAAATTAATTAAGTCTTCAAGATCTGTTTGAAATCTTGAAGATTTATTTTCTTCGTCACGTCTCTCTCGACTCTTTTGCTGTAGCTCCTCAAATATCGTCTTTCCTTAACCCCTCCAGTGCTCTGTTTGATTGCCAGGGTAGGACAGACAAATATATCCTGGGAAATAGTCACTTAGTCATCTACTATAGTCCATAATTCCCAAGACCGTATATTACATAAGTCTTATGTAAGTTTGAGTTCATTTCTGAAAAAGAATGTTTTTTTCCTTGTGTATACTTTCCAGGTAGGTACACAAAGCTTTCAATTTCCGATTTAAATTAGAAATATCAAAAGGAATGGCCTCGCCCTCCAGCCTGTTTTATTTCCATTTGTATTTTTTTACACTCTATGCACACACACATATACTTATAGCAGCTATGTATGGAAAAAGTAAGTTTTTAAGATCAGGAAGGTGAAAGTAGATTTCCGAAAGGAAATACCTCAACTCGGCTTGCAAATGGAAAAACGCTAGCTCTTTTTCAAGATGACCATAACCACAGACAGTAGGCAATCACGAGAGCTTCTCTATTTGCTTGCACTCGAAACATAGCATAGATGCGATTCAAGATGGATTATTTACGAAGTGGAACTGACTGGCAATGTGAAGATAGTGTGAGCTATTGGCTACTGCCTACTAAAGACAGTCAATGGTGTAGTTGATCGTGCACTCGCACAAGTTGCATTTCCAAAGATCATTTGTGAGAGATGGCCGACAGCGGAAAAATATATTACCCACCTTTTCCTCCTTTTCTTGACAAAATCTACGAGTGCAAGTGGAAATGGCAAACTGAAGCGTACTTTCCATTTCCTTTACATTTTCTATCCCATAAAAGTTCACCTCTATATACGTATATGGACATAGATAGATGCAGGATCCTACCTTGTGTTTCTATATTAAAGTATGTTAGGAAAGGGGATGTAACAAAAGTCAGAGTGGTGAGACTCACTGGATTTGTGCAAAAATCATGGATATTTTCCAGCAGTGTACATTTCTTGCAAAACCCATGCAAGAAGTACAACTTATTCATTATGTATACACCTGACTCTTATAATGCAAAGTTTCAGAACGGAATACGCAATATAGTAAAAGAATTTCCAAAATGTGTAGAACTTTATGAATGTACTTTCAGCATACGCTATGCACTTGCACAACTCACTCAAATCAATATCAGCAATTCCTCTCAATACCTACTATTGATTTTTAAGTATATAGAAGGCACTGTGTCAGATTTCCCTTGTGGTTTCATATTTCCTGCATTTTTTTATGTTTCAGTCCTTATTTCCTTCAAAAAAAAATTCTTTTGAGTGCAAAGTTTGACCCCGGGTGGACGGGGACCTCTTCTCACTTTTGAAGATGAAGATGCATGACTTTTGTTTCTGACAAGCTAGGGGACGGAAATAAATTCCCTTCCACTTTCCACTCCAATTAGCATGAGGATGCACAATAACGTCACCTGGGTATATCATACAACGATGTACCTATGTATAAAAAAAGGTATTCGTATAAACAAAAATTTCAATCTATTCAAACCATGATGGATAAACTAGTCTATAATATTCTCAACATTTTAATCGAAAAATAAAAATATACACGTAAATAAATTATTAGCGTTGGTTTCCACATAAATGAATAATGGATGTTGAAAAGACAAAAATCATGATTTATAAGGAATTTCTGACACAGGAAACATGGCACATTCACCTACCTAACTACAAACACAGTTGTGACATATTTGCATGCGTTTTATTCATGGCACTTGCTGCATGGCTGTATAGCGTAGGGAATGTAAATAGGCAGATGTACAACGTAAATACAACTAGTCCATATCGTTACACAGATATCAGATGCATAGTTTTTGCATTCGTTCCTTCGGATATATGAAGAATTTTTGTAGCTTCTATTATAGAAATGGCTTTGGGAAAGGGAAAGTGAACGAGAGAAAGTAAATCCCGAAATGTTTTGATCTCTAGCCGCATTCGAGTTCCATGTGGTTGCCCACTCGTTTTGCTCCGTTAGAGCTTTTTTCCATCTCTCGCTTGAAATATAGTCGACTAATGTGCAGAGGATGGCTCCAGCCCTCTCTCTCTCAGAATATGTTTTCTAGAAGAAATTCGCAGAGCAAAAAATCTCGTTTCACTTGAGTGGCGATATCTTAGGTTATCACAACTCCTCTACTCTACATACATGGATACATGTACTTATGAAGAGGACGAGCTGAGAGCATTTGAAAAGGAAGTGGCTTCAGTGCAATGTGAACTGGATATGCACCCAGAGGAGTGAGTGAGGAAAAGACCAAAGTAAACGAGAGAAAGCCAAAGGCAGTCACTGACTGAATTCTTTTCAACTAAGAATCCAATTTTAGTCAGTAAATTCAATTGAATTGAATTGAATCCTTTCTGAAGAATATGTCGTCAAATAAAATAGAGGCCACGAGTCAGGACTGAAATTTTGCCCATTCTTTTGCCGACTTCACGTCTTGTGTACTCTGAGTTCAATCTTGAACTTTTGCCAGTCATTATTATTGCATTGTAGATCTAGTGCCAACACCAAGCGTATTTACTTATTGAGATCTAAAGCAATAATATTAGTATATCCGTATACCTAAGTAGTAAATAGGTACTTCAGTGTACAAACATCTCCGTGTTCCTGAATATTTCAATTTACCCCTTAGAAATAACTTGTAATTGCATTTTGATTCTCATATTTTAGAAAATAACTTTTTTCTTTGCCTCCAGGAAGTTTCTATACGGCTTCCCTCTACATTTCGGTAGAAGAGAACTCCAGAAATAGCAAAGAAGGGGTCAAAAAGTGTTTGTGCGGCTGAACTGGAGCCGTTACATTGCACGTTAAAGTATATAGCCCATAAAGAGAATGGGCTCTTCTAACCGACCAGAGAGAGCTGGAAGGGAAAGTGGGAGAAAGCAGAGAGATAGAGTGGCCAAGGGCCTCGTTAGGTTAACCAAGCCGTACACTTCTCTCTACTTCATCCATGAAGACTTTCCGTTGTGGTCAGTCAGATCCTTTTGTTCCTATTCAAGGCAGCCACAGTTCTTAGCGAAAATACTTCCTGCCTCCTTACATCTCTGAACATAACCTCATTGTGGTATAGCATAGTTGTAGGAGAGTATAATAATATAGTGGCTGGGACGGGGTTTAGTTGTTGAACTTGAGCTGAGCCAATTCAAAGGATAGAGAAGGAAGGGATTGAATAGGGCAACTGTTTGTGAAGGGCCGTCAGTGCTCCAAGATATTCCTCAGAGAGACATGAGGGAGCAGTTAGAGCACTTCCTATTCGTTTCCTTGCACAAAAGTCAGTTGGCTACTATTTGGGTCATTTAAAAGATTCTACTAGCTTTATGTTTTCTCCGATCCTCTTATCCATGCTCTTTTTGCTTTGCTCTATTAACTATCGGAAGACGCTTTATACTCCTGCTTTGTCCGTCCGTCTGTCTGTGTCTGTCTGTCTGCCACAGTTAGAACTTTCCATGTATTTTGTTAGAAGTCAGTTCTGACCTCTATTTTTGAAATATTAAGACATGTATTTTAATTCTAACATCTTTCTTCGCTGGCTCATAAGGTAGAACAAACAAAGAAATGAGTTAATCTTGTGAGATTGATCAATGTTTTCAAATCTACTTTAAGATTGTCACCTCTAACTAACCGGGCAATTTAGTATATGTGGGGAATCGGTCTTATCTTTCTTGGGACGCTTTTATAAAAACTATCAGAATATTTACAAGAATAAATGAATCGTGAATTTAGAAAAATGACACATTGATTGAACTTTTGAGTACTCAGGGGCCCGGGCCTATTGAGACTGCTAATGAAGGACACAAAGTAAAAGTAAACAGTAGTGATTTGATTTAGGCCGGAGATGATGTTCTTCCGATATTCGATACTTTGGTATATTCATTTTGCAATGGTTGATTTTCGAACAGTTGGATGGCACAGTTCCTTTGCAATATTTTAAGCATATGGCTTGTTTAGCTGACGTTATGTCAACGGACGGAGGGCAATTGGAGATAGGGAAAGGACATGAGGAAGGAATGGTAAAGCCGAAAGCAACTGGAGCGGATTTTTGGTTATTTCCTTCCTCATTCTAGGCACTGCCTTAGATTTTCTATTTGCAGTACAATGCAACATAGATCTGAATGTATCCACTCACATAAAAGTGAATTCTAAGACTGTGTGTATGTATGAGCATTGAGCAAAAAGAGTTTTGCCTACGCAGAGAGCAGTTAAATAGTTAGCCGGAGCTAAAGATGCGAATGAAGTCAAGTGAAGAACGGGAGCCATGCCATTTCTTCTGGAGTCTGATTGCCTTCGGCTCTGTAAAACACGCTTAACTGGTGTACAGTCGGCTCTGGAGAATTTATTCGCCTGGTTATAGGATTTCCCATTGTGTCAGTCAGAGAGTGAAGAGAAAGGAGTGAGTGACTGAGAACAAATACACACACACAATACACGCACGGAATGCCCTAGTAGCTCTTCTTCAACGCTACTCGAGTGAAAGCTCATAGGGAGTTATGTGCGTGCATGTGACTCCTATTAAGTCCGTAGATATTTATAAGTCACAGTCTCCCGCTATCCAGCTGGTGTTTCTGTGCCAGAAGAAATTAGCAACGATTTTTCTTGTGGAGAGACGCTATTAAAACAAATGGAGGCTCGATGAGTCCTTTCACTCAATCTACATGCGTCTAAATTTGTTCCCCACTTGCTTACTAATAGTAAATCTCCACTTTCACTCTCTCCTCTCCACCATAAGTAAACACTCCTTTAAATGCTCACTCACTCACCCGGCCAGTCACTCATGCCAAATCTCCTACACGTGCTCCTACTTCCCTCTTTATGATCCCCCGCTACTACACATCTATCTACACAAACTCAACATTCATCTACTACTCATCCACTTTATAAACATTTCTCATAAACATATTTTTCTATGCACAAACTTCGAATAAAGAACTTTCTTTGGCTCATGTGACGACTGTCCTGTCCCTCGCCCCTCGAGACTGCTTTAAACTCTAATAATATCCTCAATCTTAGATCATGAATTTCTTCATAAACCACCGCGTCTGCCTCCATCTTTATTTTTCAACCGTCTTTGTTTTAGGCTGCGCCTCAGGCAATTGTTTTAATAATTTTTTAGTCTTTCATTGCTCAGCAATAGGAAAATGAGATTTTTCATTCTACTGTGTATAAGTGATAATTACAGTCTGAATTTGAATTACAAGTGCTGTTAAAAGGTTAATATTACTTAAAAATGCATGGTTTAATGTAAGCACTATTATTAATAATTTAGTATGTACAGTAACAGCGTTTTAGAGACTTAATGAAAATAAGTAGGATGCAGAGTAGGCGTAATTAATTACCCATTATTATGATAGATGTACCTAGGTATAGTGGAACTTGCATTAAATATGCACTTATTACCTAATATACATTAACTCAGAGCGAGTTTCATGCAAATCTTACATTCAAAATTGTCTTAACTTAGGATACCTACGTGTGAAATTATGCAAAGCAATGGTTTTGAATGCTTCTTTTTGTTGTGTGAGCGAGGCGTTGAAGATTTAGGAAATATATTGCAAAAGTTTTGTGTAGAATGAATGTTCAGGTAATTATCATAGAGAAAAGTAGTGTGGATGAACGGGATTTAAAATGTGGAGAAAGAAGTTTGCATAAGATATTGACATAGGTAGCCTTGATGCTTGTGCATTCGAAATTGGAAAGAATCTTTCATGCAGAGGCAGTAGTGGATTTAGTTGGGAGTATATAAGTGGAATCCCGAAAAGCCTGCCTTGTGTGAGCATTAGCATAAAGAATGTAGTGAGGGACAAGGAGATGAGATAATAGAATACGTTAGCATCCAGAAGAGTTGGATTTCTGGCTAAGAGATTTCAATTGAAAGCAGAAGTTTCCGTCGTCCAGGCTCTAACAATAAGTCCAGGATCAATACACATCTGCATTTCCCTGGAATATTCCCAGTGTGAAGTGGAGAGGAGAGGGCCTGTGTATTTTGTCTGTCTACTTGTCACTGTGACAAACTATTGAAGAAATGCAATCCATTTGCACTGCTGACTGGACTGACAGAGCTGGCGGAGAGAGGAAAGCACTGCTGCTATTTTCTGATTTTTCCCTTTGAAAATTTAAAGAGGTGCTTTTAGGGACTGCTTGTTGCTCCACTGCCTACGTGATGAAACTCCTAATCCTGTCAGTCCTTTTTCAATACCCGCTCCCGGATGAAATATTGATGGAGAGCTTTGTGACTACCTAAACTAACTAAGTGATAAGTGCACTACTTTGTGTTTCTCCATCGTCTGCCCTTACTTACTTTCCCCTCCTCTAATAATGCACCTGCATGCATACGAGGAGAAAGAACATGTGTAACGTCCATTTCCACTAAGTGCTATCTACAAACGCTACATCTCCTCTAGTAATTACACTAACCTCCTACTTAATTAGTTTACTGCACAAAAGTTGCATCTACTTTCCATTTCAAGAGAAACTGCCTTTTTCCAACGACAAATTGAATTTCGGGGCCCACTTTTCTGCACAAATGTATTTTGCCATCGTGTGGGTGGTGTTGGTGAACATTGTGCAATATTTTGCAAAATTGGTTTCAAGTAGAAAGACAGATAAACGCCTACATATTTTTTCATTTGCTTTTAAAAGCATCAGGGCCATCCTTTTAAACAAATTTTCCTATATGTTTTTGCATTGTTAGTAACTTTGCTTTTCAAAGGGATTACAGTTACACATTAAAATATAAAGCGGTTTATCATAAATATAATATTATGTTACTACATACAACTAAACTATTGTGAGGGTATTATTACTTTTTCAGATGTCAGCACGAGTATCTTTGTTTGAGTATGAGACTGGGATTTTGAGATTTGTAGAAATAGTGGAATAGTGGAGTGACATTTTCGAAATTGTCTTCTGCTTGATTGTACAATTTCACATTCCATGTCACAAAGTAAGTAGTTGCTTTGTAGTGAATGAAGAATAGTGTCTGTTCACTGAGACGTGCAATTTCATGCAGACAATGAATTCAAGGACGGAATTTTAGGAATTGAAATGAATCAGATGAGGAATAGAGAGTGGCACTAAATAACAGTTACATACACAGATATGTAGAATAGGAATTGAAATGAATCAGATGAGGAATAGAGAGTGGCACTAAATAACAGTTACATACATACACAGATATGTAGATAGTAGTAGGAACATTAAGTGTGACGAATAGTAATGCGAAATGCATATTTATGAGTCCGAGGAGAGAGGGAGAGTAGATGGCTACAACCTTTCAGCATGTATCTACTTATGTCCATTCAGAATGTTTTGCTCAAGCGCCACACAATTACATTGTCCATGAATGCACAGAACACGGCCAGACACAAAAAGAATTCCTTGTCTTGCCAGATATTTAGCTAGGGATTCCGAGAATTACTTACCTATTTACTTACATAAGTATCTGTAATCTGTACACATGGAAATTTCATTTGAGCCCAGCAGAATCCAGACGCACAGACAAAGATGGAATTCTATCACAAAGCAGTTACAGTTGCTAATTATTTATGTGAGGATGAGCTGTGTGCACAGGATACATGCATATTTCTGGATGAAAGCAGTTCCTGTGTAAACAAATGCATCAATAGGTGAGAAAGCCGTAAATAGGAGGCAAGGATTCCTTCATATCATTTTATATCTGTGTTTCAAGTCTCTTCTGCCGAAATAAATGTAGGTTAGTGCTGCAGGAATGTTAACAGCATTTGGCAAAGAGAGCGAAAGTCGTAATAAGAAAGACATGACAGACAGACACTTAATATTTTATTAGTACTAACTACTACGCGTATACTACGACGATTACCTATATACTATCCAAAAATTACGACGAGTTACGATAGAGCGCCAGCACGTGCGCATCTCATTATTTCATAATTTAAGTTAGTTTAGGTTAGGTTATTAAAATAATTAGATGTTCTATGGTAATTATAATCGATTACCATAGAGCACATGCGAGTGCTCTATCGTAACTTAGATCCAAAAACGTTACATTATTAACTGAAGTCACTAAGGATCATTTAGCCCCAGAAGAATCATTATGTATCATACAGTTGATACATAATATATAAAATATCTTGAATTATAGGCCAACTTTCTACTTTACTCCCTCCCCACAAAACAGTTTCTTAGCTCAAGACGTTTTAGTCTTACGCTAGAGTAATAAAATCTGCTATTTAGAGAATTTAGACTATGCAAACACATAAACTGAATTTCCCCTGATAAAACTACGTTTCTGCATCAAACTCTCACTAAAAGTAGCACCACACGACGAACAAAACTTATGCAATCACCAAAAAGGAGTTTAAGACCTTTCTGCTACTACTACCTAGTTAGTAATCATCATTGTGTCTAAAAGGAACTACATCTTGCGTAACTTGATCATCAGACTGAAATAGAAATTGCTCTATTTATTTCTCTAACAATTAGGACAATTAAGGATTGAGGAACTCAATTAAGAATTCAAGTAAACATCTAGTCAGGCCAGATGCAGAAACGTAGTTTTATCAGGAAATCTTATTGGGTTGACGTTTTGAAGCCTTTTACTTATTTCGCCGTGTGCCAAGACAATCAACGAACCAGGGTATTAAGCAGTTTGATACAAATTGAGCTGTCTGTGTCTTGTATCCTATTTGGAGCTCTGAGGACTGCCTCAATTGAAAAGACAGCAATCAGAACGTTCGTTCCCAACGGAGTCATTTGATTATTAGCGATATGAATTTCACGAGGAAAGTCATTTACTTGTTTCCCTAATTATAACTCAATTGATTCTAAGTAACAGCAAAGGAGAGGGCTATGAAATTATACCTTGAATAAATAATAATATTTGCTCACTAGTCGCAGTCCAAGCATTACGGGTGCAAAGAAAGCTGCGAGGATCTGACAAGACTTCCTAAAACTATCAAAAGTGATCTAGCTGCACATTTAGCTCTATTTATGTATCGTAAAGTTAGAAACTAACATGCGTGCTACGCACATTTAATGAAATTTATTAGAAAACGCACTGTGCCTGTAAAATTTGTAAACTAGAAAGGGTAAATAATGAGGACATGAAATGGCAGTGGAAGACATGAAAAGTATACGCTGCTCGATGGGCCGGAATCATGAAAGTTTTGGGACTTTACCAATAAAAACGCTCCGTTGCCTCTCTTCACAATTTACAGGTTAATTCAATTTACCTAAACAGTTTTGTATGGGGCGACTGAGTGATTTATGGGGCCGGGTTATAATAGGACTCTTCTTATCTCTAACTTTTAACCCTTCTTCACGACTTTGTAAACTACATGGTAATATATTTGGTGATTGTTGCTAACTCTGTAATGTTCTTCGTGTGCACCAAAAAGAGAGAGAGAGGGGTAAGAGGATTTCAGTTTTCGTGCAGCGTCGAAATTAGTGAAGAGAAAAGGATGAGAGATTGTGTAGTATTTGGCAGGCAGGCTGTGCCTTCGACTTTCCTTCCCATCTCTATTGTTCTTCCGAGTGAGTGGATAGAAAAGCATGGGCAAAAGAGAAACTTCCGCAAAATACACAGGAAGGGAAGCGGAGGAGTTTTAAATTAAAACAGAATGTTCGGGGATAAGAAGAAAGGAGACCTGACCAAGTCAAGAGAATGAAAGTAGGAGCATGCAAGGAGTGCTCACAGAAATCGTCCAGACGAAGACGTAGTCACCCGCTGTGAAATAGATGAATGAGTCCAAGAAACTTTCTCAGATTAGATAAATAACGTGCACAGATATCTGACTAATCTACAAGTAAAGAATCGGATGGCGACTCGTCTGATATAAATTGTTTTCTTTGAAGTTCCCTATATAGTGCATTACGGAGAGTCGGGAGAGGTCACGCGAGTTACGATAGAGCACCTGCACGTGCCATATAGCATCTCATTATTTTTTAACTTATGTTAGGTTATGGTTAATATAATTAGATAATCTGTGGTAACCGGTTACCCCAGAGCACGTGCAGGTGCTCTTGGGTAACTTTGATCAGAAGGTCGGGACTGCAGAGAAGAGAGAGAGAGACAGACGTAAATCTTAAGGTTTTCGGAAGAGAGTTGATTTTTTTGAAAAAGAGTGGTTTACGTTCCGTGTCGTGAGTAGTGGAGCAAGGCGATGTCATAAAACTGTTGCACGTACTCGGGACGAGTTGTAAAAATGAATTCCATGGGCAGGGCTGGCTATTCCGTCGTTATTGGCCACACAGAGGCTGAAATGATGTCGACAGAGGATGTATGAGGAGGTTATTAGGTAGCACGGCTGTGTGCAGACTGGCTGTCGGCAGTCCCTCCACTCTTCTTCTTCTTCTTCTGGTTCAACTTCTATGTTAGTGGGCCAGATCAGTCCAACTATAAAAATATATTGCCGGTAATTTGTCACGGCTACCGCAGTCAAGTCACCACCATCAGAGTACTTTACCGACACGGACTACAAACCCAACTCACTCACTCCATCCTGCATCCTGCCGCCCTGACCCCGCAGAATACTCTGCCTGAGTTAACTCTTTACATTATTATTGCTACAATTTCGCCTCACCAGTGATAAATACTCCAATTCAGTGAAGCCAACATCTCTTACGCTTAGGGCACGGAGACACGTAACGCCATTTACTTTATCAATGGCCACTTTTTAATATTTTTTATTCCCTGTGACAGCTATCATTGTTTTTTCAACTGCTAGAGCTGAATTCCCTTCTAGCTTGATTTTTATGTGCAGGTACTTTACCCGAAGAACAAGATTAACTGTGACACGCTCAAAAATTATGCACGTTTATGTAATGCTCTATATTAGGTACCTACTAGGAATGGACAAATTAGTTATACTTTTTGCGATTACATAAGGAACATGACTAAATTCAATTAACAGCTAGTGTAGTATGTAATAAACTCTATTTATAGAATTATGTAATACAGAAAGTTTGCAAGTTGTTTTTGCAACTTGACCTGTATGTGGAATCTATGATTTGGTATGTGATATTTAATAAGTGGAAATTGGCGTACCTATATTTATTTTTGGGAGGATATAGCTCAGTGGATAAGAGGTAGCAAGTAGTTCAAGACTATGGGGACATTCGTTCTAGTATACGCATGGAAATAGTTCGTCAATGTCAAAAAGTGCTTGTAAAATAAAGTGAATTTTACGCTTCTATGGTTTGAGAAAGACAGCCAGGTTATGTTATGATCTGTAGAACAAATACTTTTATGTGTGTCACAGAAATCAAGTTGGGTGGTAAAGATGAGTTGGATTTTGCAATTGCTGTCCACAAGTTTGCACATTGTGCGAGGTAGTTTTTCATTATTTATGCCTGCCT
This sequence comes from Tomocerus nigrus, assembly GCA_019776505.1. Lineage (NCBI taxonomy): Eukaryota > Metazoa > Arthropoda > Collembola > Entomobryomorpha > Tomoceridae > Tomocerus > Tomocerus nigrus. The sequence goes on from JABASI010001555.1 coordinate 17,981, forward strand.
GAAAAGGATTTCAGATTAGTTTACAAACTTGAACCTGTGCAACATCAAAAGTGGAAAGGAGAGCTGACAAGCAACCCTTTCACTACAAAAACGTAAAAGTTTTGTTGATTAAATACACTCCTGTCTAAAGTGTCACTTGGTTGGTAGTGAAAGTGCGTTTGGCACTTTGAACGGCTTCGTGTGTCAGTGTGAGGACTCTTCTGCGTCTTTTAATTACTTGGCCAATCTGATGTCTCAACTTTGTCGCTCCACTACTGATTTCCTGTCATTATTATAATTCTGCTACAGATTTCCATTGTACGAGTACATTATGAACGACTGACTATTAAATGGATGTCTGAGCACCAAATTATTGCGTGAATGTTTTCATATGGAACTTCATTGACTAACGTTACATGGAGCGTTAGGAGGAGCGTGTGTTTGTGGCAGTCAGTGAAAATGGATCTCGCAGCTGTTTCCGCATATCCTCATTCTATGAATGTACGTACGATTATTGCTAATGTAACTGTAGCCTATTTATTTAGTGACTGACATTATTTCCCTGTGTAGTCAACCAGCAGGAACTCGTAGCTCGCACAAAAAACAACAAATTTTTTGCCTCCTCGTTAGATCTATTAATAGATAAGAGAAGATGTGAAATAGATAAAAGATAAAAGTACAATGCAGATACTTCAAGTGATGTTCCCTCTCGTCTGTCTGTCTGTTTCAGGATTCTCTGTATAGCTCTGCATAGCTAATGTGTCAGCGTTGTAGCATATTGCACGATTATCCGCCCTGTCCGCATATTGAAAGAAGCGAGATTCGGATTTGAACATTGCATGTCATTGTGCACAGATGCCAGGATGGCACACGAGCAAAGAGCATCACTGAACACAGTCTCTCTTAATAGCACCGAATGATTGTCAACATTATTCGCTTGCGAAATAAATGCACTACGCTCTATGAACATAAAAAATGAAGTTACGACGTGACGTAACCTGCCAGAATTTGTTTAGCCTGCCCTTTCATACTTAAACAAGAGCCGTGTTGTTCATTTTTTATGTACAAAGTAGAAACTCTTTGGGGACGATAAGTAAATAATTCGGATACGCTACAGACAGTGATTATTACACCCCAGTAAGTCATGTATAATTATCCTAAGTGCATTACTAAATTGCTCATGGCTTGAGACCAGGATTGTGCACAGATATACTCAATATACAGTAAGGTACTCGTAGTACATATGCAGTATGCACACATTATTTTTTATCGTGTATATAGAAAGTAGAATATAGTAAGTCTCTCTATTTAATTGCAAGTTCGGAGTCAAAATCAAAAGCTCCTCACACTCCATTGGTCTTGTTCTTGCTACACTATCCGCTTTGCTTACTTGGAAATAATATATGTTGGGAATTGCGAAATAGCGTAGTAGACAGTAGACACTGCCGTAAATATTAATTATATAGCAGAGTGAATGGGAAGAATGTACATCATTCTGTTTGATTGTAGGCATTAAATCTTTAACGGGATTACTGGGGATTTTGTTCAGAGAGACTTTCATTGGAAGTAGCATGAAATATTCAGAGGAAACAATAATAGGAGCATTAGCATTGAAATTTCCCAACCTACATAGAAATGTATATATTTGATATATGGAGTAGGCCTTAAGATAGATACAACAGTGAGTGGCATTATTATCAGTATTAGTGCGCGACTATGTACACTGGCATAGAGAGAGAATAATAAGATAAGGTAAGGAAGCCAAGTGAGAGATGAGAGGGCAAAGTCGTCGTGGAATTGTTTTGGCAAAGGTATAGAATAGAGTTAGCTAATCTTCTAGAATGACAATGGCGGAGTAAGTGAAGAGAGTAAGTGAAGCAAGTAACTCGGATGCGTATGTAATTCTCCTAAGTTGAGCAAAGACAGACACGTGTGCGGGTTCTGTGACCTGAAAAACAGGAGACCATGACTTTCTCCGTCGCAGGTCGCTCGCCCAGGTCACATAAAATTAACTCCCCTCCCCTACCATCACACATGACAGTGCGGGGAGTCAGAAGTCAACAAATTCTAGCCACGTATAGTACATAGCTCCAAAGGACGCACCGTAAAGACCCCCGACACAACTCATTCCAATTCAACGAACAAGGTGATTAAGAATTGCACAGAAAGATAGAAAGAAATTTAGATTTTCTAAGATTTTCTCGACTTCTTGGGCCTTGTTGGCACATTTACGGTCTTTGTGTCGCAAACTGTCATTGTCCTGTACACGCAAAAGTAAATATAGAGGAACATAAAACCTCGGGTGGGTATCTTCTTTCTTGTTCTCTCGACCTTTCTTTCCTTTCCTAATGAACTGTTCATTTTCAGGAGAATCGAAAGTCAAACTACTGAAACTACCAATTTTCTTTTCGTTTGACCAAAGTTGAGACGCCTCAAAAGATTGCTCCATTCTATAAACACAGCTACATCTTGCCAAATATAAAACTGCCACAGCCCAATATTCTTTCTGCGCTAACTAAGTAAATAGTTAGTCAAAGTAAAATATAGCTCTAACATCATCATCTGTAGTCTTTGCCAACTGTTTTACTTACTCTAAAGCTGGGCAACGAGCTTAATTACTTGTTGATCTGAGAGAGGGAAAGGGACTTTAATTCGATTCGACTAAGCAGTATTACTGTTTTCAATTGTTTTTATTTCACATTTATTGGCCATAATAATATAAGGGGGTAAAAATTATTACGTTGTTCTACCTGCGGAAGATTTGTGCTTTAGAGTGACAAATGTGCCGTAAAACAAGTGTCTGTTGAGTGTGGAGCGTATGAGGACAGGTTGTTGTGCGAAGATTCCTAGTATGAGACTATAACGAATGTGAGTGAGGAGAAAATAATTGTTTGTCTCTAATCCCCCTGTGAATGGAATGGTCTGTCGTCTCTCTCCAACTGAATGTCCTTGTGTCTTCTCCCAATGTCGATCTGATAGTTCAACCCCAATCTGAACGTAAACCTCTTACAGAGAAACCGCTAAAATGTCTAGAGCTATATCGGTGGATGAATTGAGCGTTGCACAGACAGAGGTAAATAAGATGCCCCACATTGCACAGTGGGCTCTCTCTGGCTATTATATTTCTATCTCTAGTCAGTTGCAGTTACACTTCTCCAAGGTAAAGAGTTGCTAACGAAAGACAGAGTGGTGCTGGAATGAATTCGGATGTGACGTGAGTGCAACGAATGTTATCTTTCAAATTGACTTTCTTTTCCAAGGACTTTGTCTTATGGATTATCTCGAGGAACACATGCTCCGTACATTGCAACCCAATAAAATAGAAAATAATGGCAAGAACTCTCAAAGGAAAATAGGCTCAGAAACAAAAGATAGATAAGAACCACTCCTCTTTAAATATCTCTAGTCACTCTTCCTTGGCTACAGATTATATAAACTCACAATTCGTTTGTAGATTTTATAGAGAGCGCAGTTAGAGGAGGGATACACTTATAAACGTGTGTGGTGTGTGGCATTTATAAAATAAAAATGAACTCCGTTCCAATCAACATCGTAGAGATATATTTTCCACTCTTTTACAGCATCTTGGTCAGAGGATGGAAATGGCAATTAGCGTTCCTACCATCAAAGTAAAAAAGTCCCAGTGAAAGCAAAGGTGAAAGGTTATGGGCCAAATCCCAATATTTATGTAACGTGCTATTTTAAATGTATATTTGGGAAATGGAGAAAGCTAAAGATCAGTTTAAGTGGCACTACCTACGTAGGATCCTCACTCTTGTCCCGTAGTAGTGTGAAGCAAAGGTCCGCCGTTGGTGTGGAATCGAAAGTATTCAGTGGGAGATAGGGCCGGAGAAAGTAGTTGAGGAGTTCTTATTGTGATTATTGGTGCTCAAGTGCTAATATGGAAGGACATAAATATTATTTTATATTTCAGTTGGCAGTGGAGAGATGTGAAGCAGGGAGGCTAAATGGGTCTATTATTTTCGACATTCACATTCGGCTCTTCCTTCCTTCCTCTTCCCTTCCGACCTGACAAAGTCACACAGCCACCTCAGACGCTCTCCACACCGCGCCTGATTTGTGCGGGCTGGGAACATCTCGCCCGGCTACAAATATATAGACTCCTGCACGCTTAAGTAAACTAAAGGCCGATTTGATTGTCAAGCCCGTCTGATTTTGACAAGAGTTATATCCATCATAAAAATTTTCCTCCACATCCTTTCTTACGGGGGGTGAACACTTTTCTAAGTACATACTCACTCCCTTCACTCTCTCTCTCCAAACATTTTTTGCGAAAGAGACTTTCTCTTCCCACTGGCTTGTTCTACATATTTACTAAGTACATTACAGTAGTAACAGTAGAATACGTAATTTTTTATCAGCACGCACTCGATGTAATTCCAATAGTAGACATACAGAATCGGAAAGTGAGTCAATGCCACCTAATGCGTAAAAATTAAAATATGTCAACAACGTCAGCTAATTCAACAATATTATGAAACAAGTTATTGCGTAAATAAAATATGTACCTAAATGTGTATATTGAAATTAATACATTTTTGAATTGCGTCAAGTAAAATATATTATATGGGTAGTTATTATTAGATTATAAGGAATTATTATAACAGATAGGTTGGTAGGCCATTTAAAGCGTATTATTTCTCATAGCGAATTTTCCGAAAATGTTCCTCTATAGTAAATCGCCCTTTGAGTTAGCTTGCTGGCCCTGATCTGTAAATCTGTTTTGGAGAAGAAATGGAGAAGGATGGAGTTTCCTTTCATATTTACTCTCTTATTGCCATACATGCACAGACTACCTTATTAATGTACTGTGTGTGTGTGTGACAAGAAGCATAAGGACTTCTTGATTCTTGATCTAGTTACAGTAGCACTTAAGCTATAAGAAAGCGAGAGAGAGACCGAGAGAGAAAGTGTGTGTGGTGGATGTAGGGAAAGGGAAACGGATTGAGATGAGGTAGTTGTGCACGTGGCAAAAACATCCATAATGTAATACATTTATGTACACATGCAGTGTTTCTACAGACTGGTTGGCCACTTGAGGACGAGAATAATATTCCGATAGTTGGCTCACTCTGCTCTAACCGTCTTTACGTATTCGCAGTGAGGGACATGGAAATGCCTTTGCATTCACCTTCCGTTCCTTAGCGTCTTGTTTTGATAATAGACATTCGCATTCTCCCTAAGTACAACTACCCTCAATCTCTAAACATCTCTACAGATAGGCAACCAAAGCAAGGTACACAATAAGCACATTCTAGATCTACTACTAAGAAGTGCTGCGGGTCTTAGACTCACTTCTCCCACATAAATATTTACTTACGCACCATTCAACCCACTGCTAACATTACGTAAGAGTCAAGAGCAGAGAAGTGTATTTGTGTAGGGATTGGCTAGGCGGGATGTTGGCGATATGTTTCTGCTTGTACGTGGTGGAGTTGTGTAGTGCGTTGCAGATAAAATCCTACTCCTCTCCTGCTGGCTCAACCAGAAATTATGGCTATTTTGGAATGGCGACTCGAGACCAAGTCAGAGTCCAGACGAGCCATTCCGGAAGTCAACTTCTACAAAACGAATAGCCAAAGAAGAGCAAAGGAATAAGCAGCTCAACTCACTTCGCATGGGACTCTACTACTCCAGCTGTGTACGTGGCTACCTACTTAAAACCCGATCTCGATCCTCTCTCTCTCGCTTTTATGCCCCTCTTCTCCTCGTCTTCTTCCTTATTTGCTGGCAAAGTAGAGTTATGCCACACGCACACGCATAGCCAAAAATAAAATTCAATATGCACGCATTTTCCATGAAATTCAAATCTGAAGAACAAACACATCTCCTCTTTCACATCCAAAAGTTCCCACTCGGTGCCAAATAAAAAAGGAACTATATGACTTCACATTTCAGGGGACGGGAATCATCACCCGCTTGGAATTACCATTACCGTCTCACTCTCTTGCATCGAATCGACATCCCGCTGACTCTACCTATTTACATGCCATTTTCTGGCGATTCCAATGATTTCAACGATTTACACCTAAAACTCCGAATTTTACTGGCCTAACAAAATTGCATCATTTGTAGCTGATGACTCATTGTGCATTTTTCTAATCCAATTTTACGGGAGTTCACCTGGACAAGTATTCTTGGAAGTTCACGGTGCTCCAATACTGAAGACCCCCCTCACCTAAATATAAATGATTAAGAAAATGTTGCAAAAATGTTGAATCCATCCGCC
>JABASI010001556.1:0-24186 GCA_019776505.1 Tomocerus nigrus
CTAATTGCTTTACAAATATAAAGTAAAGTAATATTGATGTATGATAGTCATTACAAAAATAATTAATGATACGCGCAATTGTTATCTACATTCAGACAGACAGTAAATACAGTAGGTTTGCGTAGCATTCGTTCAATTAATTGGGCTTTTGAGCTTAGATAATTCTATCACATTATATGCGCTATTATGAGTGAGAATAAATTGTATTTTCTGCTAACATTGAGATCATGCTGTGATAAGGCAAAAAATGATCAGATTTACATTGGCGATGAGGGATAATATTGCACTTGAAGGTGAACTGATACAGTTGGATGAGTAAATCTGTGCGATTTTGATCATGGCACACAATGAATACGTAACATGCATATTAAATCCTCGAATGTATATGTACCAGTGACGCACACAAGTGTATTATTTTACAGGTGTGTTGTTAATCATTGAATTCCGCGATGAATTTGTGGAAACGTATATAATAACGATGCACCAGATCTGTAAAAGAGAGAAAGAGAGACAGAGAGCTGTCAGTTAGGTTTAATTCTGACTGACTTTGGTTGTGTGTACCGGTAACCGAATTTTAGTTTGCGATGAAAAAATAAGAGTTAGCAAAACGGGAATGAAGGCAGTGAAGCGTCTCATTCTGAAAAACAGAGGATTGTCTACAGAGAGAATTCGTCTTTGAGGTTTGTCTGAGGCTGCAGTTGTAAGGAAACTTAGCTACAGGCAAGTCTAGAGTTTACGCTAACAATACATTCATACATCACATAACATTGTTTTTTGAACATTAAGCTACAGACTATGAGTACGTGTAGCCAAAAGCACACATTGTGCATAAGACGTAGTAAACTACTCCCTGAGGTATACTGTAAAATGTAAGTTATCAAATCGACTCACTGGCCTAACCCACATATTCGACTCTATGCACATAGATAGTTGGATGATGGAACGAAATCCCAGCCCATGTTTATCTATGGTTTACTAAAGTGAAGTTAGGCCAAAGCAATATAATTGCAATAAAAGTAATACCCAACTAAAAGAAACATTCAGTACCTACTTACTAGTAAGACGAAGATAAGAGTGTCAGAGGACCGATGATAGTTAAATGCAGGGACATTAATTTTTAATGCACGTGAAATATGGCATGGCACATTAATGAATCTTTGTTTTTCTAAAGGATATAAATAGCCCTCACATGGAGCGTTATTAATGCTGCATGGACCCATTTACTTAGCTTTGTCTAGAGCCATAGCTAGGAAAATGTTTCCTTTGGCAAGTGATGATAGAGAAGTATCTTCTAAATAAGAAAGGATGATGATGGATGTGTGCTTTGTAATCTTAAAAATCTTTGCTATCAATAGAAATATCAATCTAAATAAAGTTCCCATAAAAGAATCGTGCTAAGGAAGGCGTCATAATTGTGGCGATCTAAAACTGATCTGCAAGGAGCTAGACAAAGAGTAAATCTTTCATAATTTCAATTTTGTAGGTTGCGTCCTCGAAAGGCAGTGTAGTTGGGATTAGTATGCAAAGCCGCATGTTGAATTGACACACTTTTCCATAGAGCAGTAATAACCATATTGGTATTTACTCAACTTGTAAGATTTAACACATAGTTAATACCAGGAATGCATAGAAAGAGACTATAAAGTAGGTATATACTGTTCTTATCAGTATCAGCAACGAAATGAGCATTTATGTTAAGTACATTTTATAGGTACCTACCTACAGCATAGCAGTATTAAGATCTCCTCCTATGTATATATAGCTCAAATGGCAACATCCACTTTGTCTGAATAGATAATGCGTAATTAATGGTTAGAGAGATGGATTTCAACCGGAAATATTCGTTATTTGTATTTCACTAGGCCAGGGAGCTTAGTAAAACTCGATAATGTAAACAAAATTACTTGCTTGCTTATGCTACTACAGTAATAAGATGGCAGTGGAGTAGAGAGTGATCTTGGCACTAGAACTACTAAGACTACTTTGACTAAACAATCCAATTAGATCGACTCCTAATCAATGTACATTCAACATTCTGAACATTACGGTTAGAATGCAATTTAGGAAAAAATAGATGCACCGACAGCAAGTAACAGCTACTTGTGAACAATTCCCTTGCATCTGTTGTCGTGTTGATTAGTGAGGAACGAGAGATTGATGAATGTATCTAGGAGAAAAGTGAATCAGCTTTTTCAATTTTCAATCATGACTTCAATGTCCAACTCATCTTCACTATTTACTTGGACCACATTCGAGTCGTTTGGACTACTTTGATGTGACTGTTCAAGATTTTCCATGGGCAAGTCAGCAGGACCGGTTCAATTTATACAAACCAGAGAGAGTATACTGCAGTAGTAAATAATTCTACGTAAACACACTAATAAGCATGTAGTTGTAGGTAGACGATGAGCTGTGAGTGGACATCATCATACTAGACTACCTACATTGCATTAAGGAGGATTGGCTCCCTACGTCAGACACACTACACCAGATCTATATACATACAATCAACTCTGCACTTTACAACTAATAAGAATTAAAGAAAAAGTATGTAGGTGCATAAAAAATGAGACAAGTATCTAATGTGATGAGATGTAAGTAAGTATTGCACCTGTTCATTCCTATTTGCTAACGGAAATATTTAAGCTAGATCTACATTGTGATTGGAGAGATAGGATACACTTTAGATACACATTATTCCTCGCAAATCCATTGCCAACAGACAAAAACGGTTCTATTTAATATTTTACTCACATTTTATGATTATGATTTGTTTTATGGTTGGTTTTAAGTGATTTACACCCAACGTGCATTATGCAGTAGCTATTACTTTGTTATCTCAAGTAGTAAAAGGATATCTTCACTAAAATATCTAGTTTAGGTTGAACATGCTGAAAGAATTACTATCTACCTAATTGGAATCTATTTTACTAGCTAGAAATTGTAGGTAATGAGCTAATGGGAATTTAATGAGTTAATAGAAAAGTAACGTTACCTTCATAAGATGAATGAGAGTGGACAGAGGACACAGTGAAATATACCGCTAATGTCGTAGTCCACAGGATTAAAGTTGGATGCATGACTCGCCCTACATACACGTAATCATTTCAGTTAAGTGACATAATAAGCATAATCCTTTAAGAATATTGTATAACACATTAGCAAGCTATTATTATCGAGAACATTAAAACTGTAGTGCGTAAATCCAAAGAGACACGCTTGGAGTTGTTCATTGAATAATGCATAGGTATTATAGCATAGTTTTGACACTTGTAAGATAAAATCCAGTGATTATCTTTCCCGAAATAAGATGATGCATTTTAAATGGTAAACCTTGTCTATTTTTTACATGTAGGTAACTTACTATAAAATAAAATCGTGTCATAAGCAAATAAAAGCCTACTTCGCAATTCATGAGGTTGGTAGTGTCAAAGGTGATGTCCTATTTCATCCGTTGACACCACAAGCGATCCATTATCCTTAGTCAGCTAATTGGATCGCAGATTTGATTTGCAAAGGTGAGAAAGAAAAACAGGATCCAATTTGAAAAGGAGTAACGGTGTTTTTGATTGTTGAGGAAATGCATACAAGATTATGAGACTACTGCATTAATTTAATATTTGTTGGAGTAAAGGGATATTTATTGATGTTGGGTCGAGTGGAGAAAACGGCATAAATAAATCTCTGATGCATGTGTTGAATATTTGTATGTATTTGTGTCAGAAGAAAACAAAGGGAATGAATGGCCGAAGAAGACACTAGTACGGCATGAACATTAGAAAAAGTAGCTGCATAATCCGTTGCACAAGTTTTCAGCGTAGGGAGATGGAACGAATGCATGAGAACTTGTTAGGCGAAATAATTCCATTTCGGGGCACAGAAAAAGTAAATACCGGCACATTAACTCTTCTCAGCCGAAGAACTCGCACATGAAGGCAACAAAACAAAAGAGCCTGCACCTCAGAACAGAAAAAACACAGGAGATTTTAACACATAAAAGATTCTCACGTGATTTTATCCATGAGTATGCCACTATTGCATATGTTATTGGGATTTACACAGGCAGATCAGAGACGGTGTTCGTTGAGCTGAAGAGCAGAGTCGTGCTAAGTTAGATCACGTTACGTTAGTACGGAAGTTATATTGTAATTCAATTCAAGTGCAATGTGCAATGTGATGTGAGTGAACCACTTCTGTAAGAGGAATGACCTAAACCTCAACGAAAAAGAGATGTTTCGTTTGTTGTGAAGGAAAAGATGAGACGAGATGTGATGTGAGTAAGGCAAGTTGGGATCTGAGACTTAGACTTCACTGAGCATCTCCATTCTCCTCTTCATCTTTCTTCTTCTTACCTGTCTGTTCTGTTTCTTCCCTACCAGTATCTATCTCTGTGCACTCTCTGCACTACCATCTGCATGCATACATACATTCAGCCGTGAATTTAGGTAGGCACGCTATTAAATATAGTATTACCTTAGCTGCTGTAGCGTGATGCACCTTCTCAAACGATATAATATATTCTTCAATTCATACTTACGACGTCTAATACTTTACAAGTCTTAAGACATCAGGACGGCAGCAATATTTACTCACATGCAGCCATTCTGTTGCCTTTGAACAAGTTAGTTAACAGTCCTCCTCTATAGTATTACTTTATTTATATATATCACCATACATACATACTGTGCATTTATAATAGTGCAGATGTTATATCAGCTTAGATGTACATTTCCCTGTAGTAGATAGAACATAGTTTACAATATAAAGATAAACTACAAGAAGAGTTAGAAGAGTACTGACTCAAGTTAACTTTTCGGCTTAAGTTGGTGAGACAGAGACTCCCCTTGTCATACATATTATCCGAAGAGCTGCGTATATGTAACTCTCATTAAATTGCACTGCTCGCAAGCTGAGGCTACAATAGCCGTTACTATATCACACAACAATCCCTTTATAATGCCTAGGTATCTGTATTTAAATCCAAAACTGGTTACTATCAGTATGTACCTACATATTAAACGTAGTAATCTAGTACATATCCAACCACGCACTCACTAATACACTCTTTTCCTCTCTCACTACACAAATCTAGAGAACTAAGCAGTTGCAGAACTTCTCTTGTGATACTTCAATAATATTCAATTCATCTTCATTGTAGTACTTTGTTGTTATGATGTTATTCTAGCCAAGAAGTCTTATTTAAAAGGCAACAATATATTATCCTACTGACTTTCCTGTATGTATCATGTTCATTGTTACAACCTGATCTATATTCCACAGCAATGAGTATTATAGCATGTAGGTACGAGAAATAACTCTGTTAACTCACCTCTCTCACCTAACAACATTAACCAAAGGTAAGTGATGGATGGGGATACAAATACTTTTGTACTTTTGTGGCTATACACAATGCGTCAACATTTTGTATGAGGTGCACCTGAATGGTAATTGTTATTTAGTGGCTAGTTTTGTTAAAGAGCATCTACTAGAAATGTAAACTAATGCAACAGACATTTTACAAGGAGTTGGTGATTTAGTTTAGGCATACGCTAAGGCTACGCTTTACTACATTACATTTACACATAAATTGAACATGTTGTAAATTCTAATGGTTTTCAGTTAGTAAGGCTGTAAGGCAGGAGAACAACGAGAAGATCCATTACTTAACATACCCATCTCTTTATTTTCCTCATTTAAAAATGTTAATAAAATCGAAAAGAGCTCGTAGGTCAGACAGAGCAGAATAGAGCACAGCTATATTCGCTATTCACAATCAGTCAGCCGAGAATGAATCTTTTGTGCTATTTACCTTCGTCTCACTACAAAACTGCAAAGCATGGAAAAAACATCTTATCTCAATGATACATTTTACTTAACTACCATTTTATTTCTACTCCATTTTTTATACAACTAAGTTAATGACTGCGCCTATGTTACTTCTCTCAAGTAAATCTCCTGTCTCGCATATTTACTTCGTTGACATTAACTAATGATTTGTGGTTCTGTATTTAATTGTACTTTTAGCACCGATTCTCTACTAAAAAGGCGCATTTTTCTAGGAAAACTGTTTTCCCTTTTCATGACTTTTGTCAAGACGTCCTGCTTTTATTGTTCATTTCACAGATCTACATGTAAGCATGCTATTGAGCTAAATGTAATACACGCAGAACATGTATCTTTCGAACGTGACTAACATATTTTCATATTTAGACCATTGAAATTGATACACTACTCTCTGTAAACATAATATATCTTTTCGCAGTAATTAAATCTTGGCACATGGAAGTTAATATGCTTAGTTATACAAACAGAAAATGTTATTTTATCTTAGTTGCACTTGCACTGAAGGAAGTGGCAAGATATTCCATACTATTTACTTACCAAGGCATTAAAACCTACTTACTAAAAAACTAGCATCTTCATTGCATCTGAAACAACAAATTAAATACGGTTTATTCAACATCTCAAACACTTCAAGTCATCATAATTTTTCTAGAACAATATTCTGTATTTGTAAGGTACAGAGCTTAGCTGTAGTCTCAAGTCTCATCATCCTAAGCTGCTGATGGAAATAACCAGAAATATTTACAATTTTACCTGATGCTTTAGGAAATACGGTTATCATAAGTATTTTCGTCATTTTGTGAACGTGAAGTTAAGATAATAAAAGAATGAGACAAAATGTAGTTCAACTCAGGCTGCTCAGGTATATAGGTATAAGCTTTTAGATTAGGGCACCTAGGTACCTAATTGGACTTTATGCAACAACAGGGATCAAATGATGGCCTTGCCATTCTGTTCCACACAGGAGTATGATGCTAACCTCTGCTCTCTGTTATGTCACGGACTCTGTAAACATGAGCCCGTCACTCAGTCAGCAGAAATGAAATAAAAACGGATGGAGATGATTGCTAGGTCTTTGTTGCTTCGCCTCTGGCTTAGCATAGCATGGCATGTCACCGTCACAATGAAGGTGCATAATAGGAATATGCCCCTCCGACTTCCCATTTCACCGTTAGCCGTTAACTCATCCATCATTTCTTTGTTTTGGAATAGGCCGTCTGTTCATTGTGGTCGGTCAGTTGCATGATACACTGTGCTCTTCTTCATTTTCCCACACGCTAACTATTCGAATTAATATGCCAGGCTATCTAAACCTAAAAACTCATGCCAAATCGACGAGTAATAGTATTACACCAATACAAACTAACAAACTCAAGCATACAGCTAATTATCTCCACTCATTTTTATGGTATGCAGAACTTATGTTAGAAGGAGAATAGAAGAAATAAGAGAGCAAGTGTTCCATGGTTCTTATCTGTTGTAAGAGATACTCCAATTCACCTAGATTTGCATAATTTTGTGTGTACCCATACAATTCCCGGCTCATATTGTTCTTACTAAACGAGGACATAAAAATATGAATGTTTCGACTCAGGAAAAGGCAAATATGCAACACAACAGTTAAAGACGCTCTTTATTAAAGAATGAACTGTTTTATGGATGTTGTTGTCAAATATGAATGACTCTTATGTATGTAAATGTGTCGAATGGACAAAAATATCACTTAAACACATACATTTCGTAATCAATTCATTCATTGAATGAGAGAACTCATAATATAAATAGGTAAGTAGGTAAGTACTGTGTAGCTATTTACGCATAGGTATGTCAAGTACCATAAATCGTAATAAAAACGGATCATCATCAATCTTACTTTAGAAAGACACTGTCAATCGTGTCAACTTTTCTGCGATTCCTTATATACATAAGTACATCATTTTTTTCATACACATTAGTACACAAGTATGAGACTCTTATTACTTAATACAGTTACCTTCTACTATTCGTCTGTACACTCAAAATATTATGATCGAAGGAAATAAAGGAAGAATAGTACGAGTACGAGTATAGACAGACAGCCCAGAAGACATGACTAATAATTATAAGCGATTGCCATTGAAATCTTCTGTGTGCATGGCCTATTTACATTGAGAAGGAAACTTCATTCATGCACTATATATAAAATATACTTATTACAAGTAGATACTAATACTTACGCTTAAAGGCTATACGTACTTACCTACAGACAAACGCAATATATTTTGATGTGATGGCTTTTGAATCTATGAAGTTGTTAAATAGATAGTCGTATCGTAGTGTATCTGTATAGGTAGTGGTAGGTAGACAGAGATAGTATATACTAATCGTATTCAAAAACTATGAGCTAGAGTACATTATATAATTTAAAGACTCCATTTGAGAAACGGAACCTCATCCTTCATATTTACACCTGCCAACCTGCAACGAAAGACTAATAAGACCTTCTTGGCAAAGAAAGGTAGTCCACCATAAGATGAAACGAAAGATATTAATAGTTCACGTAACAAATAAATGGTACCATGCCAGACTGTGTCTATTCCCAATACAATAGAAAGGAACGTGAAAAACCAAAGGAGCATAGCACAAGAAGAAGAAGAAGAACAAAGAATTGCGATTTTAGTTGAGAGACTGTAATTGTAAAGGAAGATCCCATGCTAAGTACGACACCTACAGATACAGAAAAAAATGCAAAAAAATTGTGACAACTCAACTGAAGAATGATTTTTGATGTTGCATTCCATACAAACTTTATTTTCATTTTTGAATTGAAGTTTTTTTAACTCTGGACGGGCAACAAACGAATGAACAAACGCAAACATTGAGAAGCGTATCTTTTACATTGTCTTGTAGTATTATGTTCAGCGGTAAGATTCTTACATAGTACTGATTTCAATTTAGCGCAAAAGACTCCCACATTATGGCCAATCTGCTATAATAAATTTTTCTTATGATTCTTCTGTAAGTTTTAGTTTTGATGATTGAGAGAATGATTTCATTTAAAGTTTCATGACGTACTAATTGATATTATTATTAGATAAACGGTACAGTAATGCAATTAAAAACCCAGAATGCAGGTAAGTTGAAGTGTAAGTAAAAAATTTGGCCTTTATATGATTTGCAAGATTATGTACTTGCACACAGAATGAGTCAGTCGGCTTATTCGGAGGTTGCATGACTGTCCACTCCACATTTACACGTTGTAGTAATACACACCTCCACATACAACATCATCTCTTTCCTTTATCCTGTCTCGCTTACATACAATACATACACATACACATGCATTCCATTTACAGTACGCCTATAGGTACCTAAATGTGATCACAGTATGTCTACACACAAGATTATTATCTATGTATGTACAATTGAATAATTAATTCTTAGTTGATTACCTAATGTGTTATTAGTAATAATTAATCAGCTAGTAATAATAAAGAGTAACATTATGTCTAGATTATCCTTAATTAACGCCTAGCAAAGAGAACGAGGTGAAAATCCTTTATCTCCCTTTCCTATATCATGATTTTTTTGTTTCGACAAGTGATTTTACAAGAGACGAATTCGCCACAATCCCCACAAAGAATCTGTACTATTCTGAACACACGAGGCTCAACGAAAAACATATATTTCACATGTTTTACTTGCGTTGGTTGTTTCTATATAACTAAATAATTACAACAATAATAATAATAATATAAACCCTACTCTATTTCTTGTAAGAGTCCACCGTCTGACTTACGAAATTACGATTACATAAATTGGTCCAACTCTCACAAGAAACAGTTTACAAAATATTCAAATACTACACAAAGACTTGTTGTTGTAACGTAATGCACCCCTCTGGACTTCTGGTTAAAGGTATGTTATCTATTATTGTATAACACGTCGAATTCATCAATATTCTCTTTTATCGTAAGTATTCTTCTGCTCTGAATTAAAACAGGAAGAAGAGTACCTGTACAATACAATTCACAACATAACAATCAAACAATTTTACCTAGTACAATTTTGATAAATTTTCATTGCATTGCTATAAGATGACGAGTCTTCGGTCGCTACTTATAATATATGTTGATCAAAATTCATTCTTTCAATTTGCGCAGTCTAGTCTCAAAAAAGAAAATTGACTTTGGGTAGGAGAAGGTAGTAGGTAGGTAGAGTTTGCTCATTTGGTATTGGTATACACAGTATACAGAAGCACGGCTGCTGACACAATGTTCAGGACTTCAGTTGTTTCGAGTGCACAGCCAGTGAGGTAGTCTTCCATTCCACTTCCGCGTCGAAGAAGAAGTTCTTGGACTCTGTCGTTTCCATTTCCACAACTCGTGCAAGCTGATAAAAAGGAGTCTGCAGTGCTCGTAATGACCCGTGTGACTTTGCTCTGCATCGGCAGTTCTGAGAGTTCTGCTATTGTGATTTATTTCCCAATCCAGAGCCGTTCAATCGATGCCCAGCGAACAAAGGAAGGAAACAAGGTCATTTGCACAGAGGGTACGAAGGACTGTAACTGACTGAACCGTTCCTGACGACGACGACGACGAAGAAGAAGAATACAGCAAAATGAGTCTTGCGGACAAGTGAAGTGTGAATCTGACGTTTTACTTATTGGTGTGGTTGTTGTGGAGTGAGGAGTCTTACTACTGCTGTATTGTTATTGATTATTCCAAAAGCTTTTGAATATTTACTAATGCACAACAGTGAGAATAATAGTATTACCTCACTACACTACCTTGCTCACAATCGGGCATTGATCTGACAGTGGGGCCATTAGAAAGGGAAATTTTGGCAGGACCAGGTCCAGAGGAAGTAACCATATTGATACTATTGTTGTTACTACTCGTATTACTGTTTACTGTTAAATGGAGATTTTTCGAGCTGCGCCCCAGACCGAATTCCAAAGTTTCGACATTATTGTCTGAGTCCGGAATGAATTCGCCGCTGGAGAGGAGTTCGAGCGGGACCTCACTGTAACTAAATTTGTTTTGGTAGCTCACATCCGCATCCCCGTTCACATTCAAATTCCCTTTCTTCAGTAACACTTCGTTCTTGCTATTGATGCTATTGCTTCCGTCAGGTCTACGAGTTTTACCATAGAGTCTTCGAATGATAGTAGGTGAATTTTTGCTGCCAAGTAATTGGCTGTTGCTAGAGTTAGTCCGACTTTTATCAACAAGGTTTTTGGACAGAGAGTTGCTAACGTCATGTCCGTCACTACCACTCATCCCTATTGTATCCACTAATAAAGTACTGCTGCTACTCACCCCACGACTAGAATTCACAACGGAGCTTTTCGCCTCCTCAACTATCATACAATCTTCACTGGAGTCATCAACACCGTCTCCGTTCTCAGATATCAGTATGGAGTTCTCCCCCACTTCATCTCTAGACACACTATCATTTTCTTTGTTATCCTTATCAATTAATCGTCTTCTCTCGATTTCAAAACTGTTTCCATCACTGTCCACTATTACTACATCGTTATCTACATCCATAGCTTCAGAAGACGGCCGACTTGAACTATAGTTGTTGGCTGTACTTGTCTCAACTTGATTCATGCTTAGCGACTGCAGTGAGCTTTGACCCAGAAAATCAAATGTATCATTTCCAAGGTCCATGCACTCAATTGTAGACATCCAAGAACTACTCGTTGCTTCCAGGCCGAGATCCCCGCTACTGAGTTCGGTGAGATAGTTTGCATTTGTTAAACTGGAACTTTCTTCGTCCAACAAAACGGACTCAC
The DNA here is from genome assembly GCA_019776505.1 of Tomocerus nigrus. Classification (NCBI taxonomy): domain Eukaryota; kingdom Metazoa; phylum Arthropoda; class Collembola; order Entomobryomorpha; family Tomoceridae; genus Tomocerus; species Tomocerus nigrus. The sequence continues at coordinate 11,624 of JABASI010001556.1, forward strand.
CAGCAGAATTTGTTACATGCAGAGGTAGAGGATCTATATTAACAGCTGTTTCCGATAGCAGACTTTCAATACTATAAACCATAGGACGGTCACCTTGCGCAACTACTGTACCGAGGAAACCGACAGAATTCACTGAGAAGGGATTATGAACATCGAATTTGTTTTCGTCCATGTCTGCATCTGAATCTGAACTATAATCAATACTGACTTCTTCGGGCTTTTGTGGCTCAGAGGGTTTAGGTCGGAAATGTACACTAAAACAAATAAACACATTCCCCTTCATTAGAATTGTCATCGTCCCAATTCCTGCCAAATCCCAACTACAACTACATAAACATTTGTTAATCAAAAATGTAAATAAACAAATTCAAAACGTACTGGCTCTGCTGGTTTGAATAAGCGTTAGCAGATGTAGAAGTGGATGGGGTAGGAACATAGCCAACGGAGTTAGAATAACTGTCCTGAACAAGTCGGTTTGAGTTTGTCAATGGAAGAGAATCAACATTGCCAGGATTCACATTCGAAGAAATAGCCGATTCTTGCTGTGAGTAGAGGACTTTCTTAACTCTATCGCCTGCGATCCGATCTAACACCACTCTATATTTCAAAAATAATTAAAATCAATTAATCTTTTGTAAACACATAATATTATAACTCTTCCGTAAACATTGAGCCATTACTAAATAAGCAAAGCAAAAATGTCGTACCGTCCCCCTCTACCAAAACGTCGACGAATATGACCAATAAACGTGTGTCCATTGTGTTCACTTGTAATGGAAGTTGGGGCAAATATTAGACGTTCATTACTTTTACCATTATCATCGACTTTTGCACGTCTGGATCCGCAGTCAATTGGCTGTATAAAAAATGTCCATGGTTCAAAATGCACAAAGCAAAGTGTACGCTTAATATTATTAGTTAAATAAAGTCAGACTGTAATATCTTACTGTATGATATTCGCAATCGGCTTTCCTCCTTAATGTGAATGTTCCTTCCTCTTCCTCATCCCCTTCCGATGGAGAAGCAGGTGCGGCTGGGTCTTCATCTGAACTAGCAAATTCTCCCTCAGGGTAGGCCTGCTCATTAATAAGACAACAATTTTATACGGAATCGTTACAAATTTGAATTTGCTATTCTAATGATAACATGCCGCTCTATTATAATACAAACAACTTTTGAGCAGCATTTGATTCAACTTTCGAACAGCATTTGATTCAACTTGATTAACATACCAACGATGTAGAGTTATAGTTCAAAGTAGCAGCTGAACTTGACGCATTTGTGTTCAAAGTCTGATTTTTAGAAGCACTTTTGTGTCGTCGTCTTTTATATTGGCGTTTTTCTTTCTTGGACATTGCGGAGTAATTGGGTTCATCTTTACCCCAACTTCCTATTGAGTTGGGCTGGAATAATGGGGTAAACGCTGGACGAGGAGGTCGTTGCTGCAAAGCGTCATTAACTATCTGTCCAGCAAAGTCTCCAGCTTGGTATCTATTCAAAAGTAAACCAGCATTAAAGTCAGATTTATAATTTTGCTGAATTATACACAAACCTAGGTTAAATGTTATTTTTCTAAACAAATTAAATTGAAATTTTTTGATTTTTGACATTTACCGCTTTTCGAAGACTTCAATAGTTAAATGCAGGAGCTCTCTTTTAGACTTTTCTCTGCGTTTAACCATCTCGAGGAGGGTGACTGCTCTGGACAAGTCACGTTTCAATTTGAGCATTTTTTCATACGAGGTCTCGTCATTTTTCCTATTTTTTCGTGTCTGCATTTTTTCAGTACGTCTTCTAAAGGCAATGTAGGGATTGTGATTGGATACTCCGAATCGAGCTTCAGTTCTTACTTGAGGAATTAATGGGTGTTGCTGTTTTTGGCAAATATAAAAAACATTGTATATATAAATACAAAGTAAACAAAACAATGGCATGAATCATAATAATATTATGAGCCCCACAGTTAAATCTTAGAATAGAAAACCCAAATTAAAACCTTACCGTTTTGAGTCGCTTATTGAGCCAATAATCATAAACGGCAATGATGAGATCATCGTCCTCTTTAATAAGGGCTTTTGCCTCTTGAAGAGTTACAACGGTTTGACCGCTTCCTTTCTCAAGGCGATCCATCATCTCCTCAAACTAAATTAATTGCATTTATTTATACATCAAACATTTGGTCGGACATTATAAAAACGAATATTATTTGTTTCTGGGATATGACGTAAACCCCAGGGATCTGGTGTAATTTAGCGTACTTTCTGAGGTGTCAGCTCTAATTTGGAAGCCTGCTTATTTATCCAATGTTCATCGTCGGAGTCCATATCGTAGTCTGGAATGTCTGCCTCCATAGAAAAAGCTACAAAAATATAAAAATGTGTAAATACGTAAATACGTGCGAATCAATAAAATGCTGCTGTGAGTCTTGAAGAGCTATATTAATTACGCTGCATATATATGAGTTGACGAGGCATCTTATAATTTTCAGGATACAAGGTGTTGTAATATCCGATATCTTCCAAATCAAACACTTCAGGTGTAGGAATAACAATTCCAGCACAGATCGCCCGCTGGAGATGGTGTTCCTATTTAAATCATAATAAGTTAATTATTAAATTGCCATTTTAACGTGTTTACAAAATTGAATATCCCTAAAATTAAATAAATAAGTCTTCTTACTGTAACTACTCACATGATTGTCATATCATACGATTTATTTGTTTGTATAAAAAATATTATTCGACGACCATTTAATTAAAAGAGAACCAGTAGCATAACTGCAGTGAAGCAAAAACTAAACTAAGATAAACACCGAATATTTATAACCACTACTGACTACCAAATAAATCTAAATACATAGTATTTATTATCCATTCGCCTACATAAATTGGCAAATCTGAAATTAAATAATTGATGATTGAACAGATGACAGAGAACAGAGAACACCCATATTTATAACTTTTAACATTTACTTTTATATGATATTGCCTTAAAATAGCCATCAAGTGAAGTTAGTGGTGGAGACTACTAACAGACTATTAGCATATTATAAGGTCAAAGGTAATGACTAAAATAGAAAATTAACGCTAACTGCAAAAATAATCAATATTTCAGAATTGCATATTTCATTGTGGATCATCATTTTTAATATTTTAAGTCATAGTAATCGAAAGTTCAGAAGCAACGTATAAACGTATATCCATCAATAATTGTTTAAAGTGAATTGCAATTAATTGACAATTAGTCATCGTCATCATCAACAACTGATGACAACAATAAGCAGAAAGGAATTCATGAGACCACACGAATTTAGAATTTAATTAAACGTTGAACATAACAAAATAATGTAATCTTTGCTAATCAATTTAAATTAACTATGTAAATAATAAAGAGTATAATCTTATTTTTCCATCATTTTGTTGTTTGTTGACATAACACAATAGATAAAAAATTCAGACGCAAAATAAATAGAATTTTTGGATATAAATATCGAATATTATTCCCTCATCACATCTGATTTTATCTGTTGCAATAGTACAAATAGAAGACTTTCATCCACATAAAATTGAACATGTACAGCATTCATTTATTCCATTCAATTTAAAAGTTCTCATAAGAAGGGCCAAAATGCCATTTATTTGCAAAAAGAAACAAAAAATAGTAAAAACTGGAATAAAACAGCATTGTCAGGAGTGTTGAAAGCCGGCGGGTAGTCACATGAAGGCAAATTAACCAATTGAAATGGGCAAGGGATAGGAAAAGGAGGGAAAATCACCCGGCAACAACCTCCCACATGTCTCAACAGACGCCAAACAACAAAAAGATGGATGCTAAAATTGAAGTAAAAAATATGTAAAATTAAATGAAAATTCTTACCGATTCCTCTTCCTTTTCCATTCCAGTGGGCATTTGCGGGACTGCCCGGTTAATGAGGGAGCAGTCCGCATTTTCTGGAATTTCGTCGTCCAAATAAATTGGCAAGGGTTTGCTGGCGTCCAGCGCCCTGGCCCGAAAACTTAATTTACTCATTTTGACGACACACTCAGATTTAACTCGGGGAATTCACTGAGGAAAATTGTGAGCCTTGCCGCAAGAAGCGGCTCGCGGCCGCTGAAAACTCAAAACACCTCACTGTTCACTTTGTCTCCATGACGAATTCAAAGCGGGCAAGAGTACAAAATTTTAGATTTTTCCCAAAATTACGATCTTTCGTCGTTTCAATCCTCTCCAGTTCATGGCGGATCCATCATCGACCACGCCAAGTCATCCCTCCACTCTCCAACACTGCAAACTCGAAAACTATTTTACATCCACTTTTTTCACTCGCAAAAATACGGAAATGACTCAGTTGCAAAGACTAATTGTTACAAATCAATAATCCAATCTCACAATTTGACTCCACAGAAGAATTTATTTATTATTAATAATTTAAGATGATGCAATCACAAAACTGGATGTTGACTCCCGTTGCTTCGTCTTCACAAACGTATGTTACACTCACTTGAAAGAGATGGGGCGAGAATACTGCGCTGACTTGCTGGCCTAATCCCTCCCGCCAACCGTCCCTCTTACAAAACAAGCAGAATAATACACAAGTGAGATACGCACACAGACACAGTGAGTGAGTGAAGTCGGAGAAGTGAGAATGAGAATAGTGAATGATAAGATGAGAAATACAAAATACATGGCATGATGCATTTACATTTCACAATTTTATTACTAGCTATTTGTAGGGGCAATGTGCTTAAAATGAAAAACTTACCTTTGTCTTTGTCCAGTCAAAAATTAATCTCGTTAAAGTCATGTAGATAGTAGATAGAAAATGATATTTATGAAAAATAAATGTGTAAGCTATTTTCGATTAACTTTCTTAATTTTTATCCATTGCCAGTGAACAGCCAGAGAGGAGCTACACAGGGTTCTCTAATTTCCAATCTTGTTTTTGGCTTGTGATTTCTCGTCTGTTTTTGTGCTTTGCTGGAAGTCTGGAAGCTACAGCCTGGAACTGTTATGCTTGGGAAACAGCTCTATGTGAACATGAAAAGCTACTACCTTTCTATTTATTACACAAATACAATTGCAAAGGAATATCATATCGTGTGCACTTTGTTCCTATCCTATTATTTGTTTCTATACCTATATGTCTATATACCAAGTTACACAAGAAAAGGACTTTAATGTGCATAATATTATATGCTCTTCCCGTGTGCGTCGTCCCTCAATATTTTGGGATGCTTTAGGGTTTCCTTGCTCTTTCTTCTTTGGCAAGCTTTGCTTTTCTTATTTCTTGCCCCATGTACATAACTCTCCTGGTACTGGCAGTCCTAACGTATCTGACTGATGTGGATGTGGATCTGAAAATTATTCTTTTTTAAGGTAGACAGTACGCACCTATTTTTGTCTAGGTATGTAAATTAAAGCTCTTGGTTTACTGTGTTAACGCACATAGCCTTCTTCGTTTTTGTGCAGTGGTAATTGAATTCATAATTGTATTATTATTATGAAAATACCGTTTCCAAATTAAAGACATGATGTTATATAATTATTACTTTGTTTAGACACTTTTAAGGGCGCCAGTAGTAATTACGTAGAATGCTTTGTAATTATATTTCGATGTTCTTTCTTGTTCGAGTTAGTTCTTACATAGCTTACGCGCAGTTTCAGCTTCCAGGGCCCTATTCTACGTATTTTACCCAGATAAATACCATAATGAAGGATATTTTGAGGGAAGGAAGGTATAACGTGTACATGCTTTACAGTGCAAAGTGGAATCTTGTGGTTGGCATAAAGCTTTTTCCACGAATGGCTTAGGACAGTTAAGCTACTTTTGAATGTATTGTATATGCATATGATACATGTAATTTGAATAATGTGTTTGACTGAAAACAATTGTATTGCGAATGCAAACGGTTAGAGATAAGAAATGTACAAATGGCGATATTAAACATTACGCAAATCATAAAACAATGACTACCTAGAGACATTTTTGTTGTTACATTGTAAGGTATATGCTCACTCATAGTTGCAGTTGCAATTAGGTTCGGTTGTAAGACTGATACAGAATAACTACATAGTTTCGCCCACTGATCTAAAATGGAATTTAGCATTATGTACTTATATAGTACAGTCAAAATCAGTACCATGGAATTTGATACATATATATCTATCTGTAATGTAATGCATTAATACACTTACATACTATGACTAGGTATTTCCCGAGGATTGGAGAATGACAAGTTTAACAAGACAGGAGGACCCTGGCCCTGGCTTATTTACAACATATAGGTACATAATTTTAACGCATGCATAGAAATCCTAAATGACTTTGGGTAAGTGCTCTTATTTCGGATACGATACAATATATTCAATAAATCAAATATTTTATACACATTTTCTTAGCCTTCTGCCACATTGTCTGAGTCATTCAGAATAATTCAAGAAATCGTATTCTTCATTCAAATATCTGTCCAGCATTTCTGCAGTGGCATATTTAGTAATTAACCCTCGGACCGACTGTGATCAAAGCGAGTAATTTAACTTTTTAAGTTAATCACATAAAATCCATGTAAAAACTGCGGTTCTATCGTCCATGTTCTGGATTTTTCCTGATTAATACCGGATGGAACTGCATTAACACTCAGATAATGTGGTAGCTATATGTATTTTGTATGATGATGACGATGTCATTGGTAAGAATGTGTATTTACTAACATGCATACGAACTACATTATATATTGGAAGTATATGATGACTTATTCCTCTTGGCAGCCGGGCAATAATAGGTGCAATGTCTGTAATATAACAGTAGGCTTATCTCACCTCCAAGAATTAAACCTTATGATATTTCAAGCTTGTGAGACTTGACTTGATTCACTTGGCTCCTTGTCTGCCTGTGCTATATAGTCATAGGCATTTGGCAAGTTTACTTTACACTCCAAATGGATTTAATATTCTATAAGTTAATCGTGTTATATATTTTGTTGCTAGTTTCAGATACTAGTACACATTTTGTGAACTAGAGGTATATACAACTAAAGTTAGTTTAATCATTGGCCTCTTGCGTGGATATGTGAAGTCCCCGATATCAAACATTTTGTGCACCGATAAATATTATCCAACTCTACCTCAACTCTACATATACATATGTATGCTCTTATGCTCATACAATTATATAATAGCATCTAGTTATATACATTTATTATATACTTTGCTTAATACTAAAGTATCCTTCCACATTTAACCAAATTTCTGATAAAATAGTTCTAATAAGCCATATAAACTCGTATTTTATCACGCAATTCACACACTATGTACTATATACATGAAAAATGACTTGGTTTATATAAAACGTTATATTATTTCAAAGATAAATCCTACAAAGTTGACTGTAAGCTCTATATAGATTTAGCAAGTATTATATATTCCTTGGTAGAGTAGAAGTAAGAGGATCTCTTACCTTACATACTGTATCTCCCTGCGTCTTTTCCTAGGTATCCAGTTTAACGCTCCGATTTCCAAGTACTTTCGGCAATGGCATATAGATTTAAAATCTGCTACAGGAAGTTACAGATTATTTGTTTTGCTACAAGTAAAATTGCCCTATACTGTCTACTAGTTACGAGGCACAGAATTCATTTGAAGTCGTGTTTTGTACAGAGATATTTATTTTCATCTGTGTTCTACAAACAATACTAAAATGATGATGAGCATGTAACCGAGTTTACATTATGACATATTACATAAATATACGTAGCGTACCTATGCATTGTTTATGTTTTGGGAAAATCTGGGATTTCATCTCATACTATTAATAGCTTTTTTACTTGCAGTCTAACTGAAAAAATCGATTTCAATCTTTTGATGAATCATATCAAACTTAGTATTACTTTATAGTCTACGTTACTCTCCCGCACGTAATGGCTTTTTTACTTTTATTGTTGTACCTACATATTTTACCTTTACCAAACTTGCAGTCTCTGTACTATTTGCAACCAAGTAATGAGACACATGACTCATGAGTAATAATTCTACTCAAATGTTGAGGAGATAACCACCATAATAAATATCCATATCTATAAATGACGTGTCTATACGAATATGGCGCATAACTTATGTCCGCAAAGCTAATCCGATTAAATATGATATTACATTATTCATTGTTCTATTGTCCCATGCTCCCAAAACAAGTCCAATCATCCTATATTTTCTATTGTGATTGAAGTTGTCAATAAGTAGACTTTGCTTTTATTAATATAAGTTTACAGACGATAACTTCCATTCCAATTCAATAAGTATTTCATATTGCTTATGTCACATGTATTTAGTATTTGTATATCTGGTATGGTGATACACAGACAGAAACTTGAGATGTCTATGATTGTTTGTTGCATGACATGTTGACTGTCGACCTACGCAATGTCGAGATACTATCGATAAATATGAGATAATGATAAGTGATAACGATGCTAATGTTTTGAAACTTACATAGAGCTTTTAAGGGTCTAAAATTAATTTCGCTGCCGAAATACAGAGCTCATTAGGATTGAAATTGGTTAGACGGAGATTTTCTTGGAAGAAAATCTGAGTTCCGGCCCGACTGTAATTTATCGATTGCTAGGTAGAAGCATTACAAATGTCAGTCATGTCATGTCGTATAGTAACTTTATAGAGGACCTAAATAAGTATATTCTGGAAAAATTCCATAGCTATATATACACCTAGTTGGTATATCATTGTAAGCTTTGTATTTACCTACATAATTTCATCCTACTATCACATTTCCGTTGTCGTACTTCAACTGCACATTTTGGCCAAGTTTTCCATAATTTATTAAGCTGCTGTCAACAGCTATATCAGCTCTTTTTCATTTTTTATGAAGTTTGCAATGTACAGTGTATCGAATGGTTTTACATGTTATTTGAATCATTAGTGTCAATCTAGGCGCTCAAAAGTGTCATCATGAATGAATAGAGAGAAATGATTAAACATTTATGCACCTACCTATCCATGTATTGCATTTTATTATACTTATTACACCTATTTAAAGACACTATATCTGGGTGTTGAAATAAAAAGATAGAAAAACGTGTACGGCTGTATATTTAAATGCCCAGCATTATTTCACTGCGTTCTTTTTTGTAGTACATTGGCATTAGGGAGTTGAGAGCTTTTTCTTGCTGTTTAAAGTAGAAGTGAGTGAATAGCAACCTTCTGGGTACACACACACAATGCGAATGGGAGTTCATGGCAAAACATTCTGCTCTGTCGATGATTTCACCACGCTGCTTCTCCGTGCTCTTGGTGTAGGCATGATATTCTATGGAGGATGTCATGAAAAAATAAAACTACATTTGCACGTCAGTACTGATACTTTCCTAAAGGTAACTATGTATTTTACAAACAGTACTAGAGGACGCATAGAGAATAAGGACCTTGAATTGGTCTAGTTCAGTTTGCCAGAGAGGGTCTTAACAGCGCTCAAAACCTCTTCCTACTAAAATATTCTCTATACTGGAAGTTCACACAATTTATCGCTACAGACATTTGCATATTACAAATGCAACAGTAACTGCATTAAAATTATGAGAAATGCTGTGGCTTTTGCATGCGAGCGAATGTGTTATGTTTTAGACAATTAATTTTAAGCATTATAGTTTCTATTTCATCAATCATTGCATGAATAGAGGCAAATCGAGAAAAACTTGCCAAGTCTCGACAAAATGAAAGCCTATGTCGTGCAAACATTAATTCAACTTTATTTGAACAAACTACCATTAAAATGCTTCTTGTAAGAAAGTTAAGTTTTTGCAAAAGGATAAATGCATATTGATATATCTAGCTTGACATAACCCATTGAATGAAAATGAAAATCAAGGTGGTTAATCATTCAATATTTATTGCTGCTTGCGTATTGATACACATGCAAGTGCTTAAGTGAATATTTATTTTACCTTCCCAAACTATGTAACTAAACAAACATTTGAGTTAATATACTTAATAATATACACAAAATAATTCGAAACCGATGAATTCGACAACGATTCAATAGATGGACGGTTTCATAAGAAGAACTTTTATCCATAATAAATATATTTGTCTAATTATTTGAGTCCTTTCTGTCTTGCCTGTGTGCTTTTGCAGATAAATTAAACCACATAGAATTGGAATTGTATGAGTAGTAGTTGTCAAAAATTGAACTACAGGAATCGCAAAATATTTGGAGATATCGCCGAAGGTTAAGAGATATGTCTTAGCTTAGAAAAACTTTATAAAAAGAACTTATTCAGCCGAGGACTAATCAGAACTAAATAGTATGGAAAATAATTGTATTAGTCATACATGTCGAGAAACATGTGTCGAAGTAAATGTAGCCTTTCGAATCTATTGTTAGGACGTGATTCAGAAACGATGCGTTTGAAAAATTGCTTTGTCAACCTATTGTGATCCTAATGTGCAAATTTTCTAACTAAACAGGTGTATTCCGTATCAACAGCACAATAACTATGCTAATCCAACTGAAATCAAAGTAATAGTGCTCAGGTAAATGCGTAAATTCATCCGTTCTTCAGTAGATGTGCATTGTGCATGCTCAAGTGATGTTTTCTAGTGTTACACATTAAATTTATTGTTTTCAAACGGAAAGACATGCTGTATCTGCATCCGCTAAGTTTGTAAGGCATTTGTTGACAAGACTTCGCTTAAGGTCGAAAGATTCCTATGAATTATGACGAGTCCTCTCATGAGTACGGCGTACGGCTACACAAACAACGCATACAAACTAGACTATTTACTATTAAATTTACACGTTATACATATACCTGTATTACATATAGGTAGACTAAATATGTACAGCTGAAAGAGAGATGGGACGCTTTTGTAGTAAACGCGTTGTTTTTTAAGGAAAGAAAAAGAAATGTAGGTCACAGACTCAAAAGATGCTGAGGAAGTATGCCAGTCTTCTTGTGAGATCCCCTTCCCTAGGACCACTACTTACTCTTTATACACAAATATTCTGGTAACAATAGCTGACAGTGACAGTAAAATTTTGTTTTGTAAGCATATACTCTTACGCATGAAGGCTAACAATGGAAAACACGCTATAAAACGCTGATAGTATGACTACTGTAATTTAAAGGCATCCAGGTGTGTCTGGTAATCAATACCTTCAGTTGAACCATATTTTAAAATGACAATGCATTAAGGCATATTATCTGAATTTTCTTTCATAGCAATAATTCCTACAGAATACCTACGAGTAATATTATTATTGAATATCGAAGATGATATGTAACAAAGAAATTCAAAAATAATAACAATTTTCCTTCTTAATTCGTCATGTTATTTTTAATTACAAAAAATTCTGTCATTGCAGGAAGTCAATACAGCATCTGCACGCACAAAGACCTAAAATATTTGCCTCATTAACAATACGATTTATTTAAACAAAACGGATGCAGTAGTATATCTGATCTGCAGAGGATGCGACTCAAATTATATAGCTATATCTGGATCTGGAAATATTATATATCTAGCTCTTTTGGCTGTGTGTTACTAATATTTGTCCGTCACAAGCAGTGAATAGATAAATATTTGTACTTGAACCAACATATTCCTGAGACATCTAAATGCCTATTGTGAAGCCAATAAAAATGGGATGGACAATATATCCGAAATAATATTTTTATGGCACTGATTGAATATATCAGTAGTCTGCTGCTATATCTGTCGTTGCACTTCAGGTACAAATGATAGTTTGGATTTTGGATGTGAATTTATTCTCAATGTTGATTGGTGTTTTGCATTGTTTTAGTCAAATTGTTATAAAAGAATACATAGTACTGTGAAAACGTCTTCCTGCCAATGTGGAAAGGTTTTGAATATTTTTGGGATACCCATCAAAAGGAAAGCCAAAATCTATTTCATGATAGTTTTATGTATTTTTGTCATGAAAATGAGTACCTACAAATAAGCAATATTTTGGCTATTAGATGTAAAAGCGGTAATTTTGTCAAGAAAAACATGAGATATGTAACATACAATTAGGCCGTAGATAGTTATACAAGTTATAATGTCTTATATTTACCTATTCAAATAATTGATATTTGTTTGCTGTCTTTTACTAACATTTGACACGAAATAAGTAGAGAACCTAATACTTAGGCACTTAGGTACTTATCAGGCTGTTTGGCCTTCACCTTCTCCCCTACTAACTGAGTATCCTGATGACTTGGATCAAAACAACATAGACCTTAGTTTACAAGGTTAGTGTTTTGCCTCAAAAAAGTTCCCGGAAAAGGAAGCATAAGGAAGCTAGACATTTCTTTTTGTATTGGTTACAATTTATTACCCGAGAAAGGTACTGAAAACCCAGTTACAAAGCAGATAATTGAGTGGTTGTATCAAACTGTCGAATAGATCGACACCTACGTGTACTTTTGACTTTGGCATAAAATTAGAAATCTTACTTGCACAATTTTACAACATAAGCTACTGCTACTACTTAGTAACTACAAAGCAAATATACATGAAGAGACAGAGTGTGTAATTAATAGATTTTAACAGCA